>NSJW01000976.1:605000-902754 GCA_019955255.1 Castanospermum australe
TAATATACAAGAAAAAAGAAATCGGATTAACAAAAAGTATTACGTGGCTGACAGAGTAACATGTTTCAACTATGTGCCAAATTAATGCAAGTTGGGAAAAAAAGTCATGTTATTTTTGAAGGCATACATTTTTCTTTTCTGAGAATCTTAGACATGCAATGACTTTAAACCAAAGTCTGCTACTTTTTTCGTTTTTCGGCCATCAAACCGAAGTCTGCCACTTCGAAAGAAGAAATGCATGCAGCCAATTCGGGGCTTAGCTCAAATGGTATTGGTAACGTAGCACGGGGACACAGTTCAAAATATTATTTATTTTTAAATATTTTCTAAAAAAATTATAAAATATTTAATAAAAATAAAATTGGAAAAGAAATAGGAAAATAAAAATATAGAAAAAGGAATAGGAGGAAGAAAATAAAAATTGAGAAAAATGTAGGGTGCAATTAGAATTGAATATACGAATAAATAAATTATATTAAGCTCTTTTTTTTTTCTGTCAATAATTGATTGTTATTTTTCATAATAAATAATTAAAATTTTAAAAATAAAATTAACAACAAATAAATATTTGTCAGATCAATTTAATTATGTATATTCAGAAAAAAAAATCTGATTTGTTGTACCAAAAATATTCATTATAATATGAGGATGTAATTAGAGGAGAATAAAATCCTGTTTACTATGTACTGAAAAAAAAAATCCCGGTTACTGATTTGAAATTACGGTAGCCGTTGGAACCCAACGGCAAGTTTTCGTTCCTCCTTCTCCATTCCTTCGCACTCGCACTGCTATGGCTGCCTAACCCCGTCACCCTGCAACCCTCAAAAGCCCGAAACCTATATCTCTTTGAATGTGTTGGACTTCGTTTCCATTTGAGTCACCCACGATTCGTTCCTTCTCAAATCTCAATAGCCAATAGCGCACTCTGAATGGTTTAATTGTTTGACGATGCAACAACACAAGCAGCTCAAAGTTACCGACAACCCCAATTCAGCCATGGAGGATGCAGGGACGATTTCTGCTCCTCCTCCGCCTCCTCTTCCACCGTCGCCTTCTCATCATCGCCGCCCGAGGGTCAGGGAGGTGAGCTCCAGATTCATGTCCCCTGCGGTTTCCTCTGTGCAGAGACGGCCGCGGCAGCAGCAGCATCCGGAAGCGGATCCCTTCGGCACCGCCGATGAGAACAGACCCATTGAGAATTCGGAAACCCCATTCCCGATTGGGTCTCAGAATAAATCAAATTCGGGCACTAATCAGAGGAAACAGCGAGTTGTGAAGCTTTTCAAGGAGAACAGTGGAGGAGGCAGGGTTGAACAGCAGCCTCACCCGTCAAAGTCGTGTTCTGGTAGAATTGGCAGTGGTTTCGCCACACCTTCTAGGCCTGACACTCCCACAGTTACCTTGTCGTCAAGATATAGGCTCACCCAGCAGCAGCGGTCTGCTAGTATGAATGCCACAGCTGCTGCAAAACTATTGCAATCGAGTGGGATGTCATTGGCGAGTCAACCCTCCACTGCAAATCAACTAAAGGGCAATGCTGGTTCACCACAACATGAAACTAATTCAGTGTCCGATGATACTTCGTCGATGCGTTCTGATGACGATTTTCGCGATTCAGGAGTAAATTGCAGCATACAGTCACTTCCTGAATTGTGTTCTTCCAAGCCGGAGGGAGATATGTTTCCTACCGTGTCCACTAGATGGGTGGCTGAAAAAATTGGCAATAGGAGTGCTGTGAGTAGTTGTGGGGATCTGAAATTCCAGCCTTCCCCTTTCTCTCGTTCTCTTAATCTGCCATCATTAGGCAGTGAGCACTTACTAATTCATTCCATGAAAGGGAGTGAGAAGCAAGGTCCTTCTCTCTCCAATCAGTATACAAATTCTGTCAAAATAGGAGGCCTTAGTTTGCCACCAGTCCCTCCATGTGCAAAACCAGGGACAGAAACAAGGAAAGGAAAGAAAGGTTCCGGTCATCAGGAAGATGTGCATTCCCTGAGATTGCTTTATAATCGCCATCTGCAATGGAGATATGTCAATGCAAAATCAGAGTCCACGATGAAAGCTCAGGAAAGAGAAACCGAGGTCAGTCGCCTACCTTTTCTTTCCTACTTACGAACAAATATATAGCTCAACAGAAAATCACAAATTCTGGCTTGGCAGTTCTATACTTCTGATTATTTTGATAAAACAAGAGGAATTTAGCACCGGTTATTTGATCATGAACAAGAGGGTGGATCTCTAGTTCAGTTATACTAGAAAACTAACTTGTAGAAAATGCTGATATGGCATCGAACATATTTTGCAAGATATTGTCGTCATTTCCCGAACCTTGTGATAGATGCAATCTTTGAAAGACATAGCTAAGTCACTGTGTAAAAATTTTTTTTAAAAAAACTGACAAGTGGTTTTCCCCATTCTAGAACTGTTCCATATCAATGACTTAGTTTTGAGTGTAAACGGACTGTCACATCTTCATTCATGGGTCACTGTAATTTAGTTTATTGGAAAGTCATTCCTCCACCAAAATTGATGATATGGCTTTTATATATGTAGTTAAGTACAAAAATTACGTTAATATGTAAATGTTGGTGTGCTTAACTATTCAAAATTCTCTTGTACAGTCACATGCTCTCATTCTTTCAGTTGGTCTGTTATAGCTTACAATCTTGTACAATTTAATCACTTTCTGATCTACTTGTTACTCTTTGCTTTTCTTCTTCTTAATCCTTGCAGAAAGCACTATATTCTCATGCAATGAATGTATCAGAGTTGCGTGATTCTGTGTATAGGAAACGCATAGAACTGGGGCTTTTGCAGAGATCAAAGACTCTGTCAACAATTCTTGAGGCTCAAGTAAGGCCACTGATTTGAATGCTGCTTTTATATTTTTGCATTCAAGTTGTGCACACATAAATGTTGTCATATTTGTGATACACAAAAAATACTTTTACACCTGTTTTTATAATTGCTTGTTGTATCATCTCATGCAATTAATATATTTTAAAGTGGCGTTAATAGGATACTGAAATCTTTTGCTAGCCTAACTCACTCAATTAACCTTCAGCTTTTGTAATGTTTTGAGGAGTCATCTTCTCGTAATCTGTTTGAATCTTATAGATCAAGTGATGATACTGTCTCCAGCAATTTCATTTCCAGTCCTAAGCAGTTACTGAGCAATATACCTGCATTTGTTCATGAACTTGGTTGAACATTTTTTTCATATCTTGTTGTGCATGGCATTTTTTCATTTGAACTATGAGTACTCTTTCAGGGTCAACAATAATCATTGTCAAGTGTCAATGCAAATAGCAACTTATCAAGATTTTTCATTTATTTATATAGACCAGAAGGGTGACCACTAAAATTTCGTGGGAGACCATTTCTGTCACTAATACAATTTTTATTAGTCATCCGTTTCTTATATAATTTTTTTCATGCAAAACTGTTCAAGACGACTACAAACCTTGCTCAACTATTGATGTGGAATAATGATAATCAGCAGTGCCTAAGGACAGGAGTATATGCTATTTGAAACATAGGGCCTTGCTATAACTACTAAGCCATCAACCATGCATCTTATATTGTTTTTTCCTTGTGAAGAGTGTTTTTTTTAAGTTTCTCTTTAGCACATTTTTTCATGTATTTTTTTTCAAATTTAAATTCTATAGCATACCAAATTTACTTTGGAAGTCTTCACTGTGTATTTTAATGTCATATATTACTCTGTACTGGTCCCAATCATGGACTCACCTTGAATATTTGTCTTAAATGTTATGCAAACACATGTATGTATTTGTTCAAAAATAAATGATTCACTTATAATTCTCTTAGTCTTTTCTAATTTTTTTATACCTCATTTTTAACAAATATGTATGTACAGTAATATCTGTCTCGTCAATTTGTATATCCTACTCGATGCATTTACAGATTCCATATCTGGATGAGTGGTCTGCTTTGCAAGAAGAGTATTCAGTCTCTATGTCTGAAGCAGTTCAATCTTTGTTGAATGCCTCAATGCAACTTCCAGTTGGTGGGAATGTTAAGGTATGATTATTAATCCTCTTCTCTTGGCTGTTAATTTCCTGGACAAGTGAATAATGTTTATTTTCTGTCTCTTACGCTTATTTGTTGGGCTTGTCTGCAAGTTCTACTTATCAAAAATGTAATATGCCACAGCTTGATGTAAGAGAGGTGGGAGAGGCGCTGAATTCAGCATTAAAGGTGATGGAAACAGTTGTTTTCCATGTCCAAAGATTCATGCCAAAGGTGAGACAAATGAAAGAACGGATCTATAAATTGTTTGGAAAAGCACTTGTTTTCCTTCAAACAGTCAGTAAATTTAATTATGTTTGGTATTTGAGGGTCTGCCATTGGTATTAAGGTTATATGAACTTGAATTTTATCCTAATTTTTTAGTTAAAAATCTTTGTCAATCTTGCCTCCTCCCCTGCTATAAATGTTCCTGATAAGTCAGTTTTGTTCACATTGTTAAGTAGCCAGTAGTTTAAAAAAAAAAAAAGGAGTTTCTCTATGAAATTCAGTTGAAGAAACATATTAAGACATCTGGTTGGATTGTGCATGAATAAAGTGTGGAAGCAGATGAACTTTGCATTTTGAAATTTCTACTTTGCAGATTATACTTCTAGGCATTGCACTAATAAAATTTTGTCAAACTCAGGCAGAAGAAACAGATATTTCCATTTCAGAATTAGCCGGAGTTGTTGGTGGAGAAAGAGCTCTAATTGGAGAATGCGGAGATTTATTGTCAAAGATATATAAGTCACAGGTTTGTCTTGCACAGAATCCTGCCATCCTCATTGTAGATAATGACCGAATTCTACAGTCATCTTTACTGTTCAATGCCAGCAGTTTTTAGTATCTTGAAGCTGATCTAATTTTCAGGTGGAAGAGTGCAGCTTAAGGGGCCAGCTAATCCAACTGCATTCAATTCGCCTTAAGGATAAAACTAGGGAATATTAAGTAACTTCAATTGCAAGACCTTAATACACTCGGCCTTGAACTACTTTGCTAGCTGGAATCCATGTCAAACTAAGCAAAGCAATGAGTGTATTGTGGATATACCTCACATCTGATGCTGCTCATAGTTGATGAGGGAACATCAACACGAATTCATTTCTCTTTCTCATTCTTTTTCCATTAGTTGAGAAAAGGGGGAGAGGACCACAGTTTTGGTTGATCATAATGCAAAATATTTGTGAGTTGCTATTGCAATAAGTTCCGTAAGCATTGTATGGCTCGTGTATAGTAGTAATATGTGCAGAGCTCAGTCACTGACCATTTCTCTCCGTCTCACTCACTGGATGCCAATAAGAGTAAATATAGAGCATTGTTTTTGAATGAATGGAATGTACTTACATTTTACATCCATCAAGTTATTTATTGTTTCTGTAGGAAATCCTTTATCCTAGTGTTTATATTCTATTATGATGCTACGCACAAGATCACAGTGAGGCATGATAATTAAAAGAAATAATTCAATGAATAAAAACAAGTTTAATTTTGAAAATCAACACCTTGGACCTAGTTGTTGTCATATTCAAACTATTTTAATGATGTGGTGACATATTAAAAAATTTATACTTTTAGTGGATCAAAATTAAATTCAAGAAATAATATTTGACATTTTCACTATTCAACACATGACCATTAATCATTAGTTCCAATAGGTGTATCACACATAAATCTACTTAGATCGTAATTTAGCAGCAAAAGAAAAAAGAAATGAAAAAATCGTAGACAGCTTCAGCTAGCATATTCAATAAACGTCATAAACTTTTTTTTTGTTTACTATTTATCAAAATCTCATTACAAATATTAATGACAACTTAACTCTTTAAGAATTCATTTTGTTAAAAGAAGGATTTCAAAAGTGCTCAGTTTACTCTTTGAAAACACATGGTCCGATATTTTATAATTAACCTCTTTCCAAAACTCATAAAACCTCTTTGAAAAAATAATTCATATCATAATTGGTGACTCCGGTTCCAAAAGCAGAATATATAACAAAACAATATACGTCGTATATAACAGTAGAAGAACATCTAGAATTCTACAATAGCATAGAATGTCGCTTTCATCAAAACTATCAAATCACCAATTCAATCTATTTGAGTAGGACTTACACTCTTATTATATGCTATTACCAAGCTTTTTAACAGCCACTGTTGACAAGATAATTGATTAATATTATAATTTCAAGCAAACAAAAACTCTTTGGTATCATAAGCGCATGCACGGACGCACGGTTACAAATATTATTATCACCAAATCCTTTGTTACCATTTTTACTTAGCGTAAAATACAATTTATGCCTTTAAAATTTTTTCAAATATCAAATTATCCACTAAAGTTTCTTTTAGTCTCATTAAACCTACCTAAATTTTGACCTAACTTGAAAACGTTAATTTTTCTATTAAATGAAACGAAAGTTAATATTCAATTTCAAGTTATACCAAACTTCATATGAATTTAGTAAGAAATTTTTTTTTCAAAAAGCAATTTAATACAAAAATAAACTTTAGGAATATAAATTTATATCTATAAGGTCTTCTAATTAAATGATTACGTAATGTACACATAAGTCATGTGTGCACACGTGGAGGTAACTTTCATTCCATTTAATAATAAAATTAATATTTTTAAATCAAATCAAAGTTTATGAGAGTTTAGTGATATAAAAAAAATTTTTAAAAAAATCATTTAATATTAAGATAAACTTAAAGGTATATATTATCTTTTATCCTTTTACTTATTCTATAGTAAAGCCTTCCTTTATTCTCCTTCGTAATTAATAATAAGGTCAGGATAAGGATATGCAAGCTACAGATGACCATAAGTGCAGCAACTCATTCTTGGCTTCATTCAATCAAACCATGAAAAAGTCACCAAGTGATCCTGCGGAGAAGTGCCACAACTTGCGGCACAAGTCACCAAGAGATAGATGTGGGTCATGTAGCCAACCAAAAGCAGTAGATAAACAATGCATGTTTTAAGTCACCGCTGTACAAACTCAGCTCGCATTCTCTCATTATTAGCATGAGATTAAAAACAAACAAAAAGAGTAAAACAGATTGGCAGTCAATGTTATTTAACACCACAGAATACAACAACTGTAACATCCTCAGGCCATGTTTTCCTACATTGTACGATGAGGCAAACCACCAGTCATTTTTCTTCTTTTGGCCAGATGGTGCCACAGTACTCAAATTCCTAGACAAAAGGACATAAGATGTAGGTACTTACAAGGTATACAGTTACAAATTTACAAGGAGTCAAGATACATGTAGTTTCTGCGTCGATTGTACTGAAGAAGGCTTCCATAGGTGCGATCCCAGACACCAATAAAAAGTGATTCTGTGTCAGGGCTAAAAGATACACCAGAGATCTCCCCAAAAAAATCGATCTCCTGCTCCTTCTCAAACCCATGCTTTGCATCATAGACATGCACAAAATCAGCTGGCTCAGCCATTGCCATGAACTGCCCATCAGATGTGAAACGTATGGAACGTATAGCTCCAAGGTTGCCCTTAAGCACAGCAACTGACTTTGACAGGTTCCTAACATCCCAAACACGGCATGTTTTGTCCTGATTCCCAGTGGCAAAAATGCGACCATCAGGATGCCATGCAGATGCAAATGAGTAATCTAAGTGTCCGCATAAAGGTTTGACAGTCTACAAAGACAACCAAAATTAAAATTAGATATTCATAGCTCTTCCACACTCTGCACATCCACCCTCTCCCCCCTCTCTTTCATTTCATGCCAAAAGAATCGTCTGAGAAATATACAACCAGGAATCTGTAACATAGACAAGCAGAATACACCAACCTTTCCAGTTTGAGAATCCACTAGTACACCTTCCGGGTTGTCTCCAACAATTACAATTAGTTTACCATCAGGGCTCAATGAAGTATGCTGCAGACAGAAAGGGCACAAATTCATATTATCATGTATGCTGTTTATCAAAAGACATTGATATCATATTTTCCAAGACTAGCAGTTTGCACCCACAATGGTGTAATGTGTGTGCAAAGAGAAAAATAAAAAATAAATTACTCTCAATTCTTTCTCCTTTCTATATACTCTTTAGTTAAGTAACTTAATTTCAAGGAACATCAAGATGGTATTTCTGTTTCACTAATATTATTAAAGGCAGTTTCAGATATTTCTATTCCTAGACAAACAAGAGAGCCTGATGACTATATGCTAACAACAAAATGCCAGACCAGAAGTTTGCAACAAAAAAGAAAAAGGAAAAACAGCATCAACTTGCACATCATTCAAGTCATATAAGCAATAACTGAAAATAAATTTCTCCATTCCTTTAGAAAACATAATTCTGTTGTTTTCTTTCTATTGGCCTTCTCAATTTCTTGTATCCCTCAAGTAGTACAAACTAGCAAAAAGATCATAGAAAGTCATGCCAATTCTAATTTGCCACAAAGTCTGGCTCAGTTCTAGCAATGTTCCCATTTCTATTAATTCAACCATGGAAAATCAACAGGAAGTACTTACATTTACTGGCCAGGAGAAGAAGAAATGCTTGGAAAGCTGAAATCTCTCCATATCAAAGTCTCTGACTCCGCAGTCATTATTTGAAGCCATGAAATGAACAGCTCCACTGGTAGATTAATTGATTGTTAATAAGCAACCATCCTTAAGGGTTGTGACCAGTAATTGCTAACACCATATTAACAATTAAAGATCCAAAATAAATCAAGAAAAGGAAAGAAAAATAGAAAAGCAGAGAAGAGAGACCTTGGATGCTCATAAATCTCAACAGCATTTGTGATTGCATTGTCATCATAAGTAGTTCTGGAACAAAAGCTAACCCCAGGTCGATCTAGGTACTGCAAGGCATGATGTGTGCGTCATTACTCAGGCAATACATGAAAATGTTCACAATTATATCTGTTTTGGAAAACAAAGTTAATTTAACATAATTATTAATTAAAGATTATTTTCGTTTTGTTGGTCAGTAATTTTTCAATTAATCATATAACGGCAAAATAAGGTCTACCCCATCTCAATAACAAGATAAACATATATACTATATAATGAGTATAAAATCTATAAACTAATTTGCAGAAAGAGCAATACAATATCGAGAATGATATATCACAGTGACCATGTTACCATTGGCATGTTATTATGGTGAATGTGCAGATTGCAGAGAAGAAAAATCATAAGTACAACAGAAGTACCTTGCAAATAAGTTCTCCTTGAAAACCTCCAGCAATCAACAACTTATCCCGTACAGCCAGGGTACTAATTTGCGTCTGAGTAAATCCTTCCAAAAGGCTTCCAGGATGTTTCTATTAGCAACACATGTTTAAAAGGTCAGATACCTATTCTAAGTGATGCTTTCAACAACAAAGCAGTGCAAAAATGATTACCTCACATGGAGCTACATGCCCAGATACATTCAGGACTTCGGATCTCTTGGAATTTAAAGAAGACCAGTGTACAATTGAGTAATGTGAAACAAGATATACATCATGCTTTGATGTTGACCAAACCAAGTTCCTCAACTGCAAACGACAGATTAGAGGTTTCACATTAATGTTACTTAAATTATTTAAAACTGCATGATCTAAATTTCCCATAAAGACCCATAGAACAAGACAACTTAATTCTTATAAGATGGATGGGGACTTCAATCAACACTGCTTAAAGTTGGGAGTGGTGAAGCCTGTTGAAAAACTAATCCAAACTCTCAGAAGAAAAAGGATTAAGTGCATTGGAACTACCTGTTAGATCAATTCTGGTTAACAACAATTTGAAAATAAATTTCTACCAGCAGTGATTGCTCTCTCTCCAACAACAAAAATGATTACACTTTAAGTGATATCAACATCTCATTAACTTCTAAATATTGCTTCTATTGGAAGTGTAAGCCCACATCGGACAGGAGAAAGACCTGAGGCCTATATAAAAGATGGAGGTTGCTCCTTATCCCTTGAGTCGACTTTTGGGAAGAGCAATGGGCACCTCTTGACATGGTATCAGAGCCCTGGTGTAGCTGCCTGTTCCGATGACCCCATGCCCCGTTGAGGAGTTTGAGCCTCCGGTGGCGCTAGGGAGTTTGTGCCCGAGAGGGGTGTGCCTAACCTCCGATGTGAGGGGAGTATTGGAAGTGTAAGCTCACATCGGACAGGAGGAAGAAGACCTGGGGCCTATATAAAAGATGGAGGTTGCTCCTTATCCCTTGCTCTAACCTCCGATGTGAGGGGGAGTATTGGAAGTGTAAGCCCACATCGGACAGGAGAAAGACCTGGGGCCTATATAAAAGATGGAGGTTGCTCCTTATCCCTTGAGTCGACTTTTGGAAAGAGCAATGGGCGCCTCTTGACATGGTATCAGAGCCCTGGTGTAGCTGCCTGTTCCGATGACCCCATGCCCCATTGAGGAGTTTGAGCCTCCGGTGGTGCTAGGGAGTTTGTGCCCGAGAGGGGTGTGCCTGACCTCCGATGTGAGGGGGAGTATTGGAAGTGTAAGCCCACATCGGACAGGAGGAAGACCTGAGGCCTATATAAAAGATGGAGGTTGCTCCTTATCCCTTGAGTCGACTGTTGGGAAGAGCAATGGGCACCTCTTGACAGCTTCCATGTAAAAATGGAAATAACTTTTAGCTCATAGTCAGTAGAGGACTATTATTCACTACATCAAATTGAACGACTTCCTTCATCTGAGTCTCCAAATAACTGCTAATCTAAGTTAATAACTTCCCATTACAGCTTCACCTTAATAACCATTGAATGCTATTCTAGAATATCAGGTCTCCCAACAACAGCTATTTTATTAACTAGCCAGTACAATTGGATGCTATTCTAAAATATTGATTATAAGTTCTATTCTGGAGTTAACGAATAAAAAGGCTCCACATAGGTGATCAAGTAACATACTACCTGTGCAAGTGTTAAGTATGATGATCTGCATGAACTACAGTAACATACTGATAACCACACGGTCCACACCCATATAACAATGTGTGGGTATATGAGTGATTCTGCGACCATGTGTGTTAGTGTGTGTGCAGCACATATGTATATGTGCAGGCATGTGTGTTTCCACGAGAGACAAGATACATGGAGTGTGAAACCCAACAAATCTTTTCACATTCAGACATGATTAAAAGTAAAGAATTACAATATTAACGTACTTGAAAATGAAGTATTGTTGATTTCACAGATCTAGTGTTTTGCCAGAAATCATAATACATTCCTCCTTTATCTGTTGGTTTGCACTCCTGTAGACAAGAGAAAAAGCATAAGATCAAAGGATCTCCGCAAAATCATTACTCAAATGCTTTGGGACTCAAAGCAGAACACATTTTACCTTCTCCGACAGTTCCCCTGACTGTGGTATATTTTCATAATTCTTGTACTGCTCTAGTCTAGTTTGTCTATACTTCTCACGACTAATGCTCAGTCTATCCCAAGGTATACCTTGGATATCCTTTCCCTTCCTAGCTTCTGCAGCAGTGGTATCTGTTATCCTGTTTTCCTGCAACAGAGAATCCCAAGCCCCCACCCCAAGAAGAATGCAAGCAGAGGGAGAGATTATGTTAATGGCAACATTGTAGTATATATTACTCACGAAAACATGAATTATCCAAAAAGTAAGGAGACCAGAAGGCGGGAACAATACAAATGTGATCATACATATACGAATAAAAGTGAAAAGAATGTTTCCCAAAACAAATGAAATTCAAATGATAACAAGGGTTTTGCTTATGACTTGAAAGTTGAAACAAACCAAAGGGTCATATTCATCATCGTCCTCGTCATCTGAATCTGAATCACCAAACACTCTGCCACGGAAATACATATCATCTTCTGCTTCTGCCATTTCATTATCGTCTGCAACATACTCCATTTCGTCCCCATGTTGAGACATGTTTCTCTATACTGTTGATACCTGGTCCATAAACGGAATAAGGTACAAGGACTATTAGATACATTAAGTGAAAGAAAATAAACACCAAATTCTATAACCTTGAAACTACCGATACGAAAGTTTTAATTTTATATGGTCAAGAATACCAAATCCCTCTTGAAATATTTCCAAAATCTCTCGCTAGCACCGTGGAGCCACTCAGAGATATTTAGCAGTAATTTTTTTTTTTAGACAAGAGAAATATGAGGGAAAAGGTAAACAGTAAGGTGAACTTTAACCTAACCCTAAAACCAAACACAAAAAAAAACCCCATTAGATTCGAAACCAAACCGACAACGGGTTGGCAAAAACTGGCAAAGCTTAACAGAAATAATGCATCAACTTGGGCAATTTCAATTACTCCTGCCACTTAATGAATACGAACATCTACACATATAAAAAAAAATTTCCAACTTAGAAGATTTCAATATCAAGACGACGAATTCACATGGTCCCAAAATCAAACCTCAAAAACCCAGAAACTCAACAAATAAATAAATAAATAAACAAAAGGTTACCTACACGGAAACGAACCTGCAGCAAATATACACATAAAATTATAAAAAAGCAAACTTTAAGAGGGAAAAACGATAATTGAGTTATGAAAATTGAAGGGGGACGAAGCAATAATAAACCATGGCAGAAAACGATGAGAAAGGCTTAATGGATTTCCAAAATTGAGACCTTTGTAGGTTCGTCAACCGAAGTCGTGGTTTGTTGAAGAGGAACGCAGGGCAGGGCAGGGCAGGGCAGCTCCTTGGGCAGTTGGATCTTGGCGATGAGGAGGACCTGATCTGCGTCTAGAATCGAACCAGCTCTGCACGCATATATAGCCAATTTTGCTTATGCCTCCGTAACCGTAACTGCGCGTTTCGTTTCATCACTCTCCGATCATTGTAAGATCAGTGTCTTAGATCTTCCTTGTTTTTAGAAATAAAAATAAAAATAGTAATAAAATTCACAATTGATAAGATAAGGAAGCGTTGTAATTTTTGTATAATTTTAATTTGTAAGTAAAATCAGTTTCTTGCTAAAAATGAAAATAAATCGACTTTTTGTCATTAAAGATAATATGATAATAGACAATAATTCATAAAGTGTGGTGTTAATTAGTAGAAGTGAGTTACACTTTCAAGCATAAAGATTGTAGTTTGATTATTGAGAATCGCATTTTAAAAAAGGGAATGTCATATTGCGGTTCAAATAAATCGAATTTTACAAAGAGACTTCTGATTTATATCAAAAAAATATAATAATAGGCAATTGTCAATAGAATTAGCATTTATTTATTTTTATTTAAGTTAAAATAAATAAGTAATCTTTATAATTTCGTTTAATTTAAATTTTAACTCTTATAATTTTTTTTATATTAATTTATATAATTTTATTCATTTAAATTTTAATTTATAAAAAATTAATACATTAGTAATTAAAAATAATATGAATAAATTATTAATAAAAAATAAGAATCAGTGCTTTAATGAATATAAATTGTAAGAATTAAAGTTTAAATAAATAAAAAATTTAATGATTGATATTTTAATAGTATGAACTAAAATCTAAATAAATAAAATTATAAAAATTAATATTTAAAAAATATATGAATCAAATTTAAATAAAATAAAATTATATGAATTAAGTATTTATTTTAATATTTTATTTATTAAAAAATATTATGTAATTTGATTATCATAAAGATTACTAAAACATGTCTAAAAATTTCATAAAATTAAAATTTTAAATAAATTTAAGTTCTAAATGTCATAAATTTTATTAAAATGGACCTAAAAAGTTTATAAAATTTTAAATTTTAATAAATTTAATTCTTAAATTAATTAATTCTAGTTTTTAAGTGGCTTATCATGGGTTTAAATAACAATTGAGTTCAGTTAAACTAATTTAATTTTGATACAAGTTGAATTTTTTACACCTCAATTTATCATTTTAATAGATTAAACCAAATTAACTTTTAAATTATGATTTAATACAATAACTCAGTTTAAAAGTTAATAAACAATACAAATTCATTATAACTTATATTCTATCCAAATAATTATAGCTGTATATTATTTTTCTTTTTTTTCAATCATTCCCTTTTTATAGCTTTGTAGGTATTGTCAACTATTTTATCATCTCTTTTGACAATTACTTCCATACCCCCTATAAAAATAATGGCATCAAGACATCGACTCATCAAAATCAAATAATGATGCCTCAACACACATCAAATTTTATTTTGGGTAATATGATATGAATTTTACGTTGGTTAATTGGCGATTTGTAACTTTTGAACATTATCACTAAATTACATACTATTACATTATTAAAAAATTTAATTTTAATAATATCTATTTAAAAATTTAAATTATTTTAATAATATTATAATATATAAATAATTAATAATATAAAAAAATTTAAATTAATAATAAATTAAAATTAAACTCACATTAAATATTTAATATTATAAAATTATATTTATTTATGACTAATTTAAGGGTTTGATTTGACATAGTAATTAATAAAATTTATTCTTTGTTTAAGGTTTCACTGATGTGCATCAACGGAAGGGTATATATATACAAGAAGACAGATTTCTTCTTCGAAAGAGAGAAAGAGAGAAAGAGAGAAAGAGAGAAAGAGAGAGAAGAGAAACAGTACGGCCATGAATGTGGGAGTGTGTGATATACAATATAGTATTATCTACAGCTCCGGCGTTTCTGTTTCACCAGCCATTCGCCCTTGTCACCTTCCTCATCTGAGCACGTTCGGAACCCTAACCGATTACGTGCCAAATCTTCTCTGGCGGTTGATATACAGGACGGCCAAGTGGTCTCCGACGATCCGTCGCATTCCTTATCGGAGTCGGTATCTCGCCGCCTCATTCTGCTTCGGCATGCTAACAGTTCCTCGGAAAATCGTTCACTCCGCGGTAACTATTCATGGGAAAGTCCCAAACTTGTTTGGAATTTCTGCCTTTTCCCTTTTAAGCTTTGCTCCACTTAAAGTCTCAAACTTGGACTTTTTTTTTTTTATGGTGCTTAGCTTTGGGAAGTGGGGACATTCCTTTTTAAAGAATTGGAATGGGAACGGAAAAATGGTCTTGTTTCTAGGTTGAACAAATTGTGAGTTTCTGCTTTGTGCAAGTTTGAGCTTTGTTGAAGTTTAAAGTCTCAAACTCTAGAATGTATGTGAAAGTCTCACACCAACTTATGTCGCTCAGCTCTTGGAACATGCTCATTTTAGAAATTGAAAGGGAAATGTAATGTAGAGCAATGGTTTTTCCGCAGATCATGACCGGCCTCTGAGTCAATCCGGGAAAGTGGATGCTGTGAAAGTTTCCCGCAAGCTCCAACGACTGTGTTGGATTCCTGAGCTTATCCTGTCTAGGTTAGGAATTTTGTGGCAGTTGTTCTGTGACATTGAATTGGGTTTTCGGAGCTCATTGGGATGAATCTGCTGTATGTAGCTAGGCTTTGAAGTTCTATCTTGATTTCTGTTGTTGCGGTGTAGTGATGCTTTGCGAACTAGGGAGACACTCAAGATAATGCAGGAACACGTGCAGGAATTGTTGGAAGCTGACGTTCATTTTGTTTCTAGTTTCTATTCAATTGCAGCCATGGATGGACAAACAGCAGAGCACCTTCAAAAGGTTATTTGTGGATATTTAAGGGATGAGATACTTACTGTCATGTGAGTGTCTTCAAAATTCCAGATTTTGTAGAGTGGCTTGTAACCTTTTCTTTTCTTAGTAGTTAGAACATAGAAGGTGGAGATTGATGATTAAAGCTACACTAGAAATATGTCTTTTAATTCTTCCCTGCTGGTACGCAAACAACATATAGAGCTATAATCAATGCTTCAGTTATTAAATGCATTTGCTATAATTGAGAAATCACATGTTGATGTCAAATATGGAAAGCTAATGGAGTCACATCTCCATTTTTGGCACCCTATTTGTTTTTACTACATTTGCGATGTCTATTTGATGTAGTGTTTTGACCATTTTTGACACTGATTGATATGCATATTGGTTCACTCATGATGGTGATTAAATCTAGCCTGAATGTCACCCTATGTAGGTGGTTGTTATCTTAATCATCTTGATCATGTTATATAAAGTCTATTCTTAAATGAATCAATGTCCAGTTCACTTTCAAGAACTCTCTAGGAACCCAAATTTTGTTCGTGATATTTCTTTGCGTTTGTTTTTTAAGGAAAAAGACTTGATACTTACAATTGATAAGATCTGATGGATATTTGATCATTGGTTGGTTGACAGGTGCATGGGACATAATAGGGGGTGGGAAGAGGCAGCCTCAATGTTCTCTGGTGCCTCTGTAGAATTAAAGACATGCAATGCTGCACTGCTTGAGGCTACTGGGAAATCTTGGGATGAGGTTAGGTTTCATTTCCTTGCACACTGGCATATAGTGATATGTTCTTTTGAGTCTAGTCACTGTCTGTCATTTTTATTTGCTATATATTAATGATTTCCTCTTTCTATACCTTTATGAAGTTCGGTTTTTCTATGAACATATTCACAGGGGATCACACAAATTATATGGACTTGGCTTTAAATATTGCAAATTATTCTATGCACAACTCAACTTCTATTAGACCATTATGACTTTATGAGAGTCTTGAGTTATTGTTTTGCTAGAAAGGTTATATAAATTCAGAGGAAGACCATTTTCTCTAGAACATGTAATTAAACAGGATGATCCTCAGGCCTGGTAAGTAAAAGTTGCTTCTATTATAAATAAAGAGTAAAGATTGTTGGTATATGTCTTGACAGTGAGCGTATTTATTTTTCTGCTTAAAAATATCATTATGTTAAAAAAAATGGTAAGATTTTCCATGTTCTGCACAATTATCCATAAACCATTAGTGTTTAATGCTAGAACAGTGCTTGCAAAGCCACTCGTAGTGAGGGTCTTGAGTAGTTTGCAAGAGATCTTACCTTTGAATCATTGTGCCATTATTATACCAACAATAAATAAAATAAGTAAATAAAAGGAGCAGTGCTGCTAGAGGATGCCTTAAGATCTCATCCCCATGTTTAATTTTGCTGCAGATTGCCTTCACTTATCAACGAAATTACAAATTATGTGTATGCATGTATGAATGGTAAAAAGGGTTACGAAACACACACACCTAGAGAGAGGGTTTATGTAACCTTTCAGTTTTTTTCTTCTGAAAATGAATGAATTTAATTACTCATGACTTGCAGCAGTGAAAGGATTGCCTTTAATACTAGCTACTAAAAGGAAAGTTTATTTGTTTTCTACTAATAACATGATCTGTATTCTAACATGGTATCTTACAGGCATTTGCTTCAGCAGGATTTGGTGGGTGGAAGCTTCAGGGCATAGTAAAACCAAGTAGCTAGCTAGTTAAGTTTTTCTGTATACTGGGTTAACTCATAAATAGAGGCGCAAAATAGAAGGTTGAAAGTAGAAGTATCAACACTTCTTTCAGGAATATAAAAAGCCTATTAGCTTAAGGCTGACAGAGTTGATGACTTTGAAAAGCAAATTGAAGGAAAGATAGAAAATGATGCTTTGTCGTTAGACCTGTTTATTTGGGCAGCTAATGAATGGTTTTCCATGGAGACTGAAGAAGAAGCATTGCTCAGGATAATGTGCAGGATCTCATCCCTTCAGGTGCCTGCTATGGGTAGAGGTGGACTCATGCTGCTCAGCTGTTGCTGGTTGAAGTTGAACATAACTTCAAGTTAGTTATCCTTCTGTAAATCATATGCTGCGGAAAAGACAAATATTTATCTGCTACTTCACTTTCGCCACTTTGACAATTAAGTACTTTTCAAATGCATTAATTCATTTGAGAAATTAAATAAAAGAATGCTTTAAACGGACCACAGCATTGTCGTATCATGCCTTTTAAGATGTGAGAACCACTCACATCATGGGTTTGAACTACGATAATAAAATGCCCCCTCCTACACAGTACCAAAATTAGATACAGGCAAGAAATTAAGGCAGAGATATCTTAAGCTCATCAGTCTGATGTGCTTAACTCATTGGTGACCAACTTATCATTTTTCTGTTTTTTAAATTATATAAACCTCATTAATATATATATATATATATATATCCAAATTTAGGCTGTCATTAGCTGTTAGTTATTTTGGTTAGAGGGAAAGCATGTTGAAAATAATAAAATATGATATTAAAAAAAAGGGAGCATGGTGAACTTAATTATTGTGTTATGTACATATGTGTTAGGTGATGTAATTATGTTACACTATATATTGGCTTACATTATATGTTAAAGGACAATTTGTAATGAGAGCATTTGTTGATTTAAATTTTATATAAATATGGGCTGGTCTCCTCTTTAATTCTTGAACCCTCTTGTTGACTTGTCCCATTAAGAGTTCCTTGATGTGGTGACCAACCAAAAAAAGAGTTCCTTGATGCATAAGTGAATGAGAACTTATGAAAGAATCAAAACAAATCAAATCATTTATAAAGGTATACTTTCAGACTAATTAATGTTGGTGTTATGCATGAACTTTGCTTTCTACATGCTTAATTAGTTACTTCTCCAACCTTCATAATTAACTAGAGAATTTGCACTTTTTATTTTCCCAACAGATAACCGAGTCATTAACTATATATTGTTAAGAAATCATATACCGTAAAAATATGATGAAAAGTCTTCTTAGTAATTTCTTTTTGGATGCAAAATCTTCTTGATAATTAGCAGGACAAAAAGTTTCATATTCACTTACTACTGGGATGTTTGACATGTGAAACTCAAATTTAAATTTTCCGCATACCCATACCATGTTTTGAATAAGAAATTAATAATTTAATATTGTAACAGTTTGGTACTTAAGTATATGTTTGGATTAATTTATTTTATGTTTAAAATAGTTTATAATTAAAATTTTATGGAGAGAATTTTTAAAAAAACAAATAACTTTTTTTTAAAAATAAGCAGTTACTAAACATGCACTAAATTCATTTAGTATACTGTATAAAAGATGAATAGTATAGTATATTTAATACTAGAATTTGACTTATTTAAAGTGAGGAATTCACTTTACAGAAAAAAGTAATGAGTTATAATCATTGATAAGAAAAATAAAAATATATATTTTAACAATATAATAGTTAGTTATATATATGTAAATATTTTATCGTGATCTCAATTATTGAATTAATAATTATCACTCTTTACTTTTCTCTTTAAAGTAAGACCATGACTTTAGAGGAGTCAAATTTTTTAAGACTATACACCTTTATACAATGTTTAAATAAAATACTAGATAATAATTTATTCATTTAAAATAATTTTATTCAATCTTAACTGTATATTGCTGTGTAAGATAAAATAATTTAATTCTTATATGTTATATGATCAAAATTAAATAAAATTATTTTGATAAAATATTATATAATATTTAGTATCTTATATATTAATTATATTATATTATCTATTCTTATACAATATATTAAATGAGAATTGTTATACTAAAAAGTTGTATTACAACGGGTTTTCTTTTTCCCTTCGAGAACATAAACCAAGGTCAAGTAAGAAAATTTTAGTTGACGGATAAATAAAACAATAAACTTTATGAAATATATGTGATTCATTTATACTGCCTAAATTTGCGAAGAGAAATAGTAAATTGTTGCAATAAATAAGTAAATAAATTGTCTAAATTTCGGGCCGTTTAAAAGAATATATACTTATTCTATATATTTTATATTTTATTTTAAAATGAATATTTAAATTGATTATTTAATAATAAAAATAGAATATATTTTAAGTATATTATACTCAAACTAAATTAATTATAACATGCGATAGTATAATTAAGAGTTTAAATCATAATTATAACACACTTCATTAAATTATACTAATGTTAAATTAAAATGATATTTCATAATTAAATATAAACAATTAATTGTCCAGAATAAAATTAAGAATCTCCCAAAATAAAAGAGACAGTATTAAAAAATGAAAATAAATAACGGTAATATTTTGAAGAAGAATAAACAGAAAGAAAGATGGCTTTTTCATATAAATATATAATTTTTTTTATTTATCAAAATTTATTTTTTTAAAATTATTTATTAAAATATATTAAAAATTATAAAAATAAAAAATTATTATTTCAAAATAACTTTTGATCTATAATAAATAATTTTTTTATTATTAATTTAAAAATTATATGATCATAAAAAAAATTTAATAATTTTATTAGAAAGTCACTTAACTTAGTTAAATTTTTTTTTTATTTTTTTAACAACAAATTTATTGCTATGATAATTTTTAAACTAATTATCAAAGAAAAAATTTGATGCCAGTCAAAAGTTATTCTAGTCTAAGAGAATATAGAGTAACTTTTAATCTTTATAAATTTTAATATATTTTAATAAATAATTTTTAAAAAACAGATTATAATAAATAAAATAAATGTTCAATATATAAATAAAAAAACCAAAGAAAGATAGCATTTAAGGAAAATTCCAGCTGGCTTGCTTCTGCTCGTGTCTGTCATCCTTCGCCTTCACGGTTTCCCATCTTCTCCATTGTCACGTACTCAGCAGCAGCATCAGAAGAAGAAGAAAAAGGTTCTCTTCGATTCCTTTGCATCCTTTTTCAGCTTCGCTCACTCTTTATACCATTCTTTATTCTTTCTTCTTCTTCTGAACACAGTGCATTTGCTTTAGGGTCGTAGCTTACACCCGCTTTTCCATTCCGGTAAAGTTGTTTGCTTTTTTCCCTTCTCTTTCCCTTTTTCCGACTTCTTCTTTCTTTTGTTTCGAAAATCAGATGGCAAGTGCATTCATAGGCATAAATGTGGCAGTTTGGCTGTGGGATCTGACTAGGAATTCGTGTCTCTCTTATCTTACCCCACATTTTTCGCTTTAGGAACTTTTACCAAACTTAACACTTTTTTCTTGTTTCGCATTCGGGACCATGACCCAAGTTTGAATTTTTTGACCTTGGATAAAGTTGCTGCAGTCATGGTAGAAGGGGGTTTAAACGAAACTTTTTTGTTCGGGGTGAAAGTCCCTTCTTACTGTGACTTTTCTCTGGTTTTTCGAGATGCAGTTTTTGTATACTTTTGAGGGCATTTGGATCTGGAAATGCTTTTAGTTTATTGGGATTCTTTTTTTCTCTCTCTTTCATATGATTACCTGGGTCCAGCTTCCTTGTAAATTTGAAAAAAATTTGGTACTGGGTATCTCACTGTTTGTTTTTTGATGCAAAAAGTCTCCTTCTTAGTAGCCAGTTGGTGTTGTTTCTCACAGAAATTGGGCGTTAATAGCTTGTGCTGGACTTAGATGCCTCCTTTACTGTCTGGCATCCAAATTCATGAGTAAAATTTGTTTGGGAGAAAGTTCTTTCTATCTTGGGAGGATTTGAGATTAAGTTGCAGTTCATAAGGAGCTTTCAGTTTTGAAGATGCTGGAGAATTGATTTTGAGCTTCTCAGAGGCTCCGCTCTACTTGTAATCTCATGAGGCGGAGTTGCTCTGAGCTACATGTAGAAGCAAGATGATTGAGCAATTCATCAATTTTGTTATTCGGCCGCCCAGGTATTAAATTTTGCTTCACTGGTTGGTGGCTTGGCACTAGGTTATTTGCATTCCAAACTTATCAAGTAAGTAGCCTCTGAGTGCTACTGTTGAGATGGCTACTGGGACAATAAACTTTTAACTGTGATTCATTATTTCTCTGCCACATGCATTAGCTGGGTCAGCAAAGGCTCTTTCTCCTCACAAGAGGATCCCCCTATTCTGTTCCCCTCCCCAGCAATTAGGTTTTCACCTGAATTTTGTTTGTTTCGTTTTCAAGTTTCTCTCTTGACTTGAACTTCCGTACCTGTATAGAAGAACCATACTAGATTTTCATGGCCATGTCATCTCATTAGTTGAGAATTAAGGGGAAAAGTACTTGATATGCACCAAATTTGTCCTTACCTCTTTAATATGCTGTTTCTTTCCTTGTTAACCTCTCAATGAGAATTTAATTGAAATTCTCTTTGTACTGTATTGTTTTGTAACTGAACATGTCTCAATCATCTTGGAAGAAATGTGTTAGACAGTTTTCACCATAGACTTCAATTACTGCTGTTCCTGATTTTATTTTCCCTGTATTCAACTAATGTAAATAACTAAGTGCCCTGCATACATTGCTCAACTTGTGGTTATCCTTTTCAAGCCAAGTGGGTTACAGCTTCAGTGTATCTACTTTGTCGCATGTACAGGGCGGAGTACAATCCAAATCAGTACCTATGGGAAAGGGAATTCTCCCTTGCAGGTAGAACATACCAAAGGCAGGATTTGGAGGCAAGTATGGAGATAATTCGTTAGATGGTTGTGTACAGTTATTGTGTAGCTATATATAAAAGCTAAATCATGATTTTAACAGTTGTTTTACAGCTAGATTATCTGTTTTTTAATCTCGCAGCTCAAGAATGGCAGGGGCTGTACCTTGAAGTGTAGTCATTATCTCCCTTCACCTTTCCCTGAAGATACTTCTCTTCCATGTGTTATATATTGCCATGGAAACAGGTATATGGACACTGCTATTGCTGTATAAAAGATTCTATATGGTTCTGGGTTACCACTATAATTATAATTTTTTTTTGACACTAAGTATTTTCAGAATGACATATCCATTCCATTCTTCTACCTTTTAATATGTGTGCATATGTACAATGATGCAGTGGATGTAGGGCAGATGCCAATGAAGCTGCTGTAATTCTTCTTCCGGCAAATATTACTGTTTTTACTCTTGACTTCTCAGGGTCAGGCTTATCTGATGGAGACTATGTTAGCCTTGGTTGGCATGAAGTAAGTTGCCTCTTTATGCATATATTTATTTGTTGAATTAATTTCTGACTGTTAACTTGAGTTTCCACACATTACATCAATACAACTTGTTTTTATAATTTTCCTTTTCCTTGTCTTATTTTTTATTTATTATTATTATTAGTTTTTTTTGCTGTGTGTGTGTTGGGGGATGTAAGCACTTAAATTTTTTCATGCTTATATGTACAGTTTTCCTGTAATTTTTTATCAAGTTTAATGTTACCTATTAAATTTTTATATACAAGAAATTTGTATGCTCTTTTTATTTCTTTGTGCCTTTGTGTGATAGAAAGACGATCTCAAGATGGTGGTGTCCCATTTAAGAAGCAACAAACAAATATCCCGTATAGGTCTCTGGGGACGGTCAATGGGTGCTGTTACTAGGTATTACATCTTACAATTAACTTGTTCAATTGTTATTGATTTTTGTAAGAATTTCTGCTGCTTTGATACTTTTATTATCCGCTAGGTGTACCCCCCCAACCCCCACCCCCCAAAAAAATGAAAGTTCCTCATTGGGTGATATCAACTTTTGTTCTAGTTTAATTTCATGACTTCAGTTTTAGTCATGGGTGGTGTTAGTTCTCTCTCTCTCTCTCTCTCTCTCTGCGTGTGTGTGTGGGGAAAAATCTGTTGAAGCCTTCATGTGGAAAAAAGGATAAATGTTTTTTTTTTAGAAATTGAAAAACAAAAATAGGGGAAAAGTACTGAAATATTTTTTTAATCTTTTGGAAACATAGATTTAAAAGTTAATAGCCCAAGGTGGCTCTAAGCCTAAGATTTCAATACTGGGTGTTAAAGTATTCCTCTTTTACTCCATATACATGTAATTATGAGCCACCCTTATAAGAATCTCCAGTATAATTGACTATTTCACTTTGCTTTGGTGTGATATAGCCTTCTTTATGGAGCTGAAGACCCTTCAATTGCTGGAATGGTGTTGGATAGTGCCTTTTCAAACTTATATGATCTGATGATGGAGCTCGTAGATGTCTATAAAATTCGGCTTCCTAAGTTCACTGTATGCTCTCTCACTCTCTCTCTGCTTCTGTATATCTACGGCTTTGGATGCCACCTCTACCGTTGTTATAATACTCAATGGACCCCTCAAAACTGTCATGTAGTGATATGAACCTATTGCATTGTTATAACTTCATCTCTATATGATGTTTAGTTGTAAACATTTGTCATGAGTGGTTGCTGGAGGCGGCTAAGTGGTTCTAATTTCCAAGACCTAGGATATCTGACACTCGGATTTGCACTTTACACCTTTTCACACCCATTCTATTAGGTCTATACTTCTATCTGAATCTGGTAGGCCAAAGTATTTCTTAAATTCAGTTGAAAAATCCTTGTCTGCCTGCAGTGAAAGTTGCCATCCCTATTTGGTGGATTTTGGCATAGCTCTTCTGATTTACAGATTGATTTGATTGACCCACTTGAGCAATGAACATCATAGTTCTGATACAGGCGTCTTAATTTTAAATTTCCCTTTTAGTCAAAATAGGAAAAAGGAATAGGAATACCAAGTGATGAAGAATAGATGAATTTTGATTAAGATTTTATTTAGGATCTAGGGTTCTTATCTCAATTAGGGTTCTTTTTTATTTGGAAATTTTTAATTCTGGAAGTTAGGGATTTATTAATTATGACAGCTTTTGGCATTAATTAATAAGGATATTTTTATTCTTTTTTATTTGTGTGTGTTGGGGGGGGGGGGGTGCACGGGTTGCATCAGTAATGAATAAAGAAGGCTGATTGATGGAATTCTTGGGAAAACGGTCTGTAGTTTGAAGTAACAAATGAATATTATAATATTACAACCATGCCCAAAATGTATCTTTGTAGCATCCAAAGCTAGTAAAAGGCCTCCTTTTTCTCCACTTCTTAAGGGTATAAGAACATATACAATTTTGGCTGCCTGATGAGCTTGCCCTATTCTCTATATGTGAGATGCTGCAAGGCTGCCCAGTCTCTCTGCATATTAATGGCAACTCCTTTGAAACAGTCCTGACTATAACACCAAAGCATTGCATAAACATAATCCTACCCATAACAAGTCTAAGGACAAAGTGACATCCCTTAAAGATCAAGCATTTTGCTCCAACCAATTGCTCCAAAGAATTGCATAAACTACACTGCCACAAAATTTTAGCCTCCTTCCTTCTACCAAAACCTTTATAATGCACCATTAAAAACTTCTCCAGACTAAAGGGACAACCGTCACGTCACACACCAAGTGCACACTGAAACTCCATCTTACACTTGCAGTTCATATTGTTTCGGAAGGGGGGATCCCAAATATATCATTTTTATGGCTCCTCTCTCACTCAGTCTGTATTTGTGCATTGGGTTTTAAAATAATTTTAGGTTTTACTGTATTTTGCTTCCCTTGATATTTGGGGGCTTTATGTCCTGTTTGATTGAATGGATTCGGATGATTGCTTTATATCTGTGAAGTGGGTAGAGTCTTTCATCTTAGAGCCTTCATATCTACTTTTTCCATAATTTCATATGCCATCAAAGATTATATCATTGAATTGTGCACACTTTAAATTTATATGAGCGTTTTTTAAGTGTTGTTATCACATCTGGTTTTATGTTTTATGTTTGCATGATTTTATGTTTATTGCCCTTTTATGCTGGTTTTTCCTTTCCTTTTTCAAATCCTTTGAGCAACATGGATCTAAAACCAACATCTATCAAACTTGGATTTTCTTCTGAACTGTTAATTATTTTGGATGTTTCTAGTTTTGTTTTTTAAGTCTAAGATTTTGCTGCTTTTGCCCCACATTTAGGTTAAAATGGCTGTACAATACATGCGGCGGGTTATTGAGAAGAAGGCAAAGTTTGATATTATGGACCTGAACTGTTTGCTGGTATGTATTAGTTGTGCAGTATTTTTTTCTTTTTTTGGCTGCTTTTTCTGAATGATAAGGCATATTTTGATCTGTTCCACCTTTTCAAAATTATTAATGTAAGCTTCATTGATCATGTTTATTTTCACCATGAAATCTGAGTATGATAGCATTTATTTTCTGGCTAAACAAATTGTTAAATAGAGTTATTTCCTTTCTATTTCTATCTTAAATTAATGCTTTTAAAGCTTACAGGTTGCACCGAAGACATTCATTCCTGTTTTATTTGGGCACGCCAGTGATGACAAATTCATTCAGCCTCATCACTCTGATCTCATCTCTGAATCCTATGCAGTATTATTTCAAACCTTTGAGCATGAAATTTTTTTAAAACAATTTGCATCTATTTTTTTTTTTTCCTTTGACATAGCCAAAATATATAACTTTGTCCCTGAATTTGTAGGGTGATAAAAATATCATAAAATTTGATGGTGACCACAACTCCTCTCGACCACAGTTCTTTTATGATTCAGTTTCCATTTTCTTCTACAATGTCCTCCGCCCTCCTCACGTTTCTAGAGCTTGTAAGCTTGAGAAATATTATGATTTGGGGGATTTGAAAATTGGTTCTGGTGTGGATGAGGTAATTAACATTTAGAGTTCATGTCTTGATTTCCTGCTTGGTTAAATTCTGTCTTTAATATATTTATCCTCTATGATCACTGCTACTGGCCATTTGGTGCTTCCTTCACTTTATCAATTGCACATATGATCAAAATACCAACTAACGAAAATGGCCGATATTTATTTTTTACTAAAGTGCTAGCTGCACTTAAGAGAAGCTAGGTCCACAAGAACTATACACGAGTTTGTACTTTGTGCCCAGAATGCAGCTTGTGAACTCAAAAAATGATACATAAGCAAGCTGCAAATAACAATCCTTAACATCCTTATTTCCATCCCGAAGACCATAGATAACACTTTTTCCTGCCTCTGAATCACATTACTCAAGATCAATGAAATGGAAAAAAAAAAAAAAACTAATTTGGTCTTGTGTTCATGCTAGAGCCTATTATATGAGATACTCTCCAGTCTGCGGTCTGCAAGTACTGATACTGCAAGTTCATCTTCTGCTCCTCCAAGTGTTTCAGCCACAAAATCAGTTAGTGAACTTATTTCAGAAGTTGCACCAGTGACTGTTGTAGTAAGTTTCCTTTCTCCTTTTGTCCATGTTAATTTCTTTTAAAAACAGTGTTCTGTTTAATTCATTCATTACTTGTAATGTAGGAGTCCATGTTTAGAGAAGACGCTATGCATGGCAATGATGAAGCTGGCCATGATGAGCCTACAGATGTACAGGTGATCTTTTCAAGTTCTGTTGCTATAGGTGTCCTTATCAATGTTCCAGTTTACACTTCTAAAACTATCTCCCATAAATGGAACTTTTAAAGCTATCTACCATAAATGCCACTTTTGGCCATGTTAGCATTTTTTATTATTTTTTTTTGCCATATAGGATGCTTGTGTTGGCACAAAATCTTAAATGGGACACCAACGCTGGTTTCGTTAGGAGTCATGATGACACCCGTGTAGGTGACTAGGAGTCGATATAGGTGTCATCATGACTCCTGACTGCCCAAATAATGTTGTCAGTGTCCTAATGACACCATTTTACATTACTTCCAAGAGAAGGACTTCCTCTTGAAGTCACGACTCCTAAAGGGAAGTTAAGTCAATAATAAAAAATTTCAATAAATATTTTATTATAAATATAAAATTATCGAAATTTAGTATAATATGTATGATATATATTTCACATAAAAATTTAGTTAAAATAACTCCCATATGTTTAGTTTTTGGCTGATCACTGATTTCTGGATTGATGAAAATAAGTCAAGGCTTGTGGGTTAACTCACTAAAATAAATAGCAAACAAATACTACACATAATAATTTTTCAATAAATGGTAATCTGTAGTATACTAGCATACAGTTCAAATGTAAATAAGCGAATTTTATTTAGCACAATTGCGCAACTTGTTTAACCAATGGACTAAAGCAAGTTAGTTCAGGTTGGTTTATGGGTCTGAGACTTCCTTTGATTGCTAAAAAAATCATAAAAAATAAAAATAACTTATATATACAAGAGAATGATGGCCCACATAGCTGACGGGGCACACGATCAATGTACAATGTTAGAGCATTGTCTTACAGTCGGTGGACTGAAAAATCTCTCATATTGATAAATAGTTCTGTAGTGTCGGAATTTGATAACTTGTTTCCAGAGGTGCAATGTAGGGGTAAAAAAGCGACTTTTTCAGACTACAATACTAATACTGGTGGTCTCAAGTCTTGGTTGAACATGGGTCAATTATTTCGCTAGTAGACTTTCCTTGGCTAGAATTTAGTACTTAATTCTCCATAATGGACTTGGCCAATGACCAAGAGATCAAAATTATGGGTATAAAGAGGGTTTGAGTGTTGTTTTACCTTGGAATCGTTCATGTCTGCATAAGCCTTGTATAAGCCCGGCCTTCTTATATAGTTGGTGACATCTATTTGGAGTTAAAACCTGAGAAGTGCGGAGATTTATGACCACTTCTAACATTTTATAATTTTACCATTGCTTTACTTGAAATATGCCATTAATGATTTTTCAGGATAAGCTAAATGGCCAGACTGAAGATTGTTGCTCATATACTAGCTCAAATAGAGAAAGTTGGGGCAGATGTTCTTCTTTAGGAGGCAGTGATGAAGAATCTTCAGCTGATTTTAGGGCTGATGATAACCTCTCTCAGGTCTCATTTTGTCTCTCTGCACACATAATCTTTGATTTATTCATTAATTGAAGGCACATATTGAAAATGAATAAATAATTTGGTGGTGAGTGAGATACTAATGTGACAATAATTTGCCTGCTAGTTTATATCAATATGTTCTGCTGTCAGACGCTTCTCATGCATATATGTAGTGGATAATTACATTTCTGGTAATTCATACATTGACATATTGTTGTCACGTGCTTACGTTGTAAATAATGTCAGAATACTCTCAAAGTGTTTGCAACACCTCTAAGAAGCATGAAAGAAAAGTCATCAGACTCAAAAGAAGACGAAAAGAAGCCGAAGAAGAAGAAAGCAGAAACAGTTGCAAAGAAGCCCAAGAGTGACAGATTTGAGAAGCTGGAGGCCCTCAGTAGACGCCTGCGGCTGTGCATCCTAAAGGGATCATCCCATAGAAGGCATAGGTCCTCTTGACCTCTTTTGTATCATATAATTTATCTAGTTGTAACTGTAATTGTTCTTGTAACATCAATATAACGCTACTTTTAGGCTGTCCATGAAATTCAATTTGTAGGTTATGACAAGTTGGTTCCATGTTAGGAATTCAATATGCACTTTGGTGCGAAATATTGGTTTCTCTCTTGGGCTTTGCTTTCACTTGTTTACTGTGTTATGAAACTATGAATGTGACTCACCCCATTGCCGAGTGTTGCAAATATCTACATTGGATTGGAGGTTTGTAATTTACAGTGCTTGTTATGTTGTGCGGCGTGATTACTAATTTACTATGGGTGGTCCTCACATCCCTGTAAATGTGTTTTAGATTAATTACGGGTTAAAAATCGTTAAAATATCACTTACATTTGATAATTTGTTTATATTAGCTATATGAATCAAATAAGTAGTGTTATAAAAGGTGGGAAATAAAGAATGGGTCTTTGACCCCGTTGTTGACTAAAAAAAAAAAAAAAGAAGTGCAATAAAGAATGTGCTAGTAGATTTTCATTATTATTTTTTAAACTATATTTAATTTTTTATGATCCTAAACAATAATAAACTTTTAATAATTTTTAATTCAATAAAGAATATGCAGGATTCACTATTTTCCGTATGGAGGCTTCCCAGTTAGAAGATATCTGTATATTATTTGTTATTAATAATATTTTCTTAAAAAGTACAATATTATCTACAAGTTATACTGTACCCTTCCCGAGCATTTGCAGAATCCCTTTGACTAACGAGTCGCCATGATGAATAGGTATATGGAAAAGATGACAAGATAACTTCAATTAACCCAATTCACATTAGCTCTCTGAATGCAAGTAAAATGAAATCTGAGAAACTAGTCAACTATTGAACTGAAACTAAGAATCTTAGGAATCTACGATGCACAAGTTCCATGATGTATTAAGGAATACATATACCCAAGAAACTAAGCTTTAGAAGTATGATAAAATTAGTCCTAGTGCACAAGCTCCATATTACACTAAATCACAGATTACTGCCACCAACCTGCTCCAATTCCTCATCACTTCTGGTGGATATACCCAATGAAGGATCAAATTGCTCTTGGGTAAGGAAAACAGTGTTTGGTTGCTGGTATGATGACATGCTTGACTCCAGTATCTGATGCGGAAGCACCATTTCTGGTTTAGAATATGCTCCCTCCATGCTCACCCGTTGCTTCTCTGTTGATCTCTCCCCTTTAGGGCTGTAACCAATGTGGCAACCAGAATCTGGTGTCGATGGTTCATGGTGAGATGAAAAAGATTCATCTATTGAAAGACTCTTTGCTGGGGCACGCTCCTTGGAAGCTTTTTCCAGAAGGGGGCACTCAGACATGGGAGCAGGGGTTGCCGGGTCAGTCTTATTATCAGGTTCTTGGCAGATATCTCCTGGAACTGGGGCTGCAACCCCAGAGCCAGGTGCTTCTGAAAGGACCCCACTGAGCCGCTGTTGCTCTTCAATTATCTTCTTCAAGTAATCACCCTGGGCTTCTATCCGTAATTGTAGCTGTCTCTGCACCTGTTGTCGCATGTTAAATTAAAATTTACAGGCTTGGCATCTTAACAACAAATTCACCGTTCCGTCTATTCTGCCTGTTCTTGATACAAAACTGAGAAACTTCAAAGGAGAGAGCATCCTCTACTTGTATTTATAAGAAGATAGCATTTTTTTTCAGAATGTTGAAAGTGGAAGGCATCTAGAAAAGTCATGGATAATCCTCTAGATTCGCATGTCTATGGCAAGCATGTACAACTTTCAAAATATTCAAAATTGTCTAGATGATCATTAATATATGATGATCAACAGTGTACTTATTATCTTTTGCTGTAAGAGAATTACCCATGCAGCAATCTGTGAAAACAAAATATGGCCTTTTCTACTACATAATTTACTCGCATAAGAACTAATATACTTTACTCATCTTCAGATAAAGATCTTGATAACATGTTATACTTAATGCCCTGCAAATGCATTCGTGAACTTTACCCTCTTCTCCTTAGATTAGAATCATGTAACTTGGCTCACCAAAAAAGGAATTATGTAACTTCACCTGCTGCCTATAACCACACAAAAGAGGAGTATATTTAAAAACTTGTATTTCAAGACCTTAGCAGTCTGCACATGTAAGGTATATTCAAGTGAAATTTTAAAGACAAAGTCACAGAACCCAAATGCAAGAAGATTTTATATTCCACTTGTCTATTGTGAAATATGAATTGGGGCTCCTATAGCTGGGATTATTATTATTATTAAAATCTTCCATTGGTATAAATATTACCCACTCAAGTTTAATCATGAGAAATACACCCGGATGATAAACCTAGACTTTGATAATTTATATAATGAAACCAATTCGTGTGAATGACAAAAATCCAAAGAGAGACATTCACCTCATCACTTCATTTCATATCACATGATTAAATGCAATAGAAAACATAACAAATAATAAAGCCTACTAATATAATATAGTAATTACATGAGTTCAACAAGGAAAACATACCTCTAATTGCTCATGAAGTCGCTTCTGCACCTCCATTTGAAGCTTTAGTGCTTCAGTAATTTGCATCCCACTGCAAACAGACGGACAAGCCCACTAGTACGTTTACTCATTTATGCCACCATACCTCATGAAACAATCAAGATCCTTTGATGCAAAAGTTACTTTTTCTTCCCCACTTTAAAAGTTTTGAGGCATTGAACATATAAAAATAGATAAAAAGCTCTCTAAGGTTATCTCTGGCTTAAATTAGACTCGAGGATGTAAAAGCATATTAGATGGTTAAAGCCCAACAGAATCTGTACTAGTAACAAGAATACAAACATTTTGATCATAAGCTTCCATCAAATTGTACAAGTATGAAAACCCAAAAGCAAAACAGGCAGCTATACTCACGATGAACCATCTAGATTGGAAAGCATATCCCCAGTTTCTTTCTTGTCGGCTTTTTTCCCTTCCATCAACAATGTAAAAAAAGGTATCACCAAACAAATTTAAGAGGGAATTAAAAGTAAAGGAATCTGCTTAATGGACTTAGAACAACAAATCAATAAGCCATAAATATTATATACATGAACATATGAAACAAAGAAAATCAGATAGAGATACCATCAAATGAGGAGTCAGGTAGGTATTTTGCTAGTCGATATTTCTGGAAGCAACAGAATAGCAAAGCAAATAAAGGTTAACAAATGAGAATTATGAATATCAAGTTAATAGGCTCTAAAATGCACATTACCTGTAAATGGCTTTTGACATGGTATATTGTTAAGCCTTGTACACCCATAACTCTTAGGACACCTTTAGGTGTGGCACCTGGTAAAAGTTACTAGAAATTTAAAACACCTTTATCATAAGTAATCAAAATCACGCATAGAAACTTGATAAATTCTTTATCCATCATTAGGAGATTCGGCCAACAGTAGTAATAGACATCTATTGACATATGCAACCAATTCTTCACACTGTACTTTTTACGTTATCTTATTCTCATGCATTTCAAACAAAGAAAATTCTCATTTGATCTTCCAAGGAGTTATCAGGTAGCCATGCCCATCTGATACAAATTTGCATGAAAAGAATTACTTATGTATACACATACATTGATAAAGAGAGCAAGCAAGAAAGAGATTACTAAAACATCAAACATGCATAGGTGATGTAAAATTTTAAACCCAAAAAAAAAAAATCTCCAGTAACAAATTTAAAATTGATGAGAACTAGGCAAGTTTATTTATATCATATGCTAAACAACCTTGAGTTCACATTTTACTAAATAAAGTTATGTCTTATGTTTGGGTGGGAGAACAAGAAGAAAAAAATCATTTCCAGCTACCCAGAAATATGTAGGAAAAAAAAAAAACTCACGATCTGGCCCGCCAAGTTGTGCCACAGCATCAACAAAGCGTTCATGTAGCTCATGTGTCCAGCGTAAACGTTGCTTTGAGGCAAGATTAGGGTTGTTGGTGAGGCTGTTCCCTCCATTGACAGGATCCATTGTGCTGCCACCACAATCTAGATGCTGATCATGAACTAATGAGTTGCTTCCAACTAAACTTGCACTAGGAAGATTCTTTGGCTGATACATTTGTCATTTATCTGACAGCAGCAATCAAATAAAAGTGAACAGAATATAGTATGGGCTAATACTAGTATTTCGAACTTAACCGCAAATTGGAAGAGGTTGATGAGGAAATTGGGAAGAATAAAACATCAACTGCAAATTGAAAATTTACCACCATGGCAAGAATTATTGAAACTGAACGATCCTAAGTTTCTGAACATCAATGCATGAGAAACAGTAAGCGTTCTCAAATTGTTGTGCCAAGGGAATTGTCAATTTCTTCTACGAGCAACCAGACATTTGAAATAAATGGACAACATTTTGGTCATACACCAACTATTATCTGAACTACATCAGACAACCTAGAAACAATGAAAGAATTCTACAGCTATTAACCATGTGACATTTGTCTGCACTTGAGTAAAACCACCTACAATTTTGGACTCCTAAATATCCTTCGACAGGACAAAATCAGCTAATTCCTTATGAAGCATTTTGCAATTTCCTGCAATTAAGATTTCAAGCAGAAATCATTTTGATGAGATACATTAAAAGTTGAGGTTATTTCCAGATCTACACAAAATGAAGGACTAACTAGTAACAAGAAGAAATTTTGGACTCAAGTATGTGCTCAATAGTAGCTAAGTATCTGCAGCAGGCCCTTTCAAACATCATCAGACTTCTGCAATGACTAAATTATCATCTGTAGTATTGCAGAATATATACTAATCAGTTCATACATGTGTAAGCACATATATAACTAAAGTAGAAAGCTGCAGACATATCTAGAGAAGCCACCACAATTTGAGATAATAATTCTTTCCCACTGTCTTTTGGAAGCCTCCCCACCCCCCCCCCCCCCCCAAAAAAAAAAAAGATAGTTGTTGGAATAGAAAATTCGGAATTAGCAGAGGTTGATTTCCCCTTATACTTGGTAAGTCGTGAAGGCATTTTTCTAATTCATGGAGGACTTAAAAGTTAAAACACCCCCGCCCCCCCCAAAAAAAAAGAAGTATTATTGTTGCTTGCTAGGGGAATTAATTCAAGATAGCTTCTGATGCAAGTTTGCGAAACATGTGCAAACTGGGAAACCGTGTTGAAGAGTTGACTAATTTTAATCACGTTAATACCTCTGAATCAGGCAACACGCTCAAAATTGAAGTTTCAATTTCAACAATTGGAGAAGACCCATACGAGTCACGGCAGAAACGATTGAAACCCATGTAATAGCCAACCAGTTAACATATAAAACGAGCAGTAGCCATTAGGGTTTCCTTCCCACAAGACGGATAACCCAACAACACTTTAATGACCACAAAAATTGAAAATTTTTCATCTTTGAGACAGATTGTAGGAAATGTCTGGATTTCCAGCACCAAGCACACAACTTTAAAAGTGGGGGCGAAAAAAAAAAAGAAAAAAGCTTGAGGATGAGGCAGAGACAAGAGGTTCAGTGAGACGAATTTGAAAGAAGAAAGAAGGCGAAAATAAAAGAAAAGAAAATGCAGAAGCAGCAGCTACAGAAAGAGAGAGGAACACACAGAGTGATTGAAAACAGAAATCTGAAGGGGCAACAAATATAAAGGAGGAAATCCGTACGTACCCAGATCTACGAAATCAAAGTCCAACAACGCATACAAATTTTCGCCCCCTCCAATTTCGGAGCCGCGCCTGTGCTCATTAGCTGTGCTGTGCCTTCTCTCTCTCTTTCTCTCTCTCCTAACCTGTAATAATAAATACCCTCCAATAACATTAATCTTTATTTATAATAATGATTGGAACAAAACAAAAACAAATGTGAAAGAGAAAATGTCGCTCTCTTTCTCTCTGTAAATGGCAGCTCTAATATAGTATTCCAATTTCCATTTGCAGACGTAGGAGTGGGCATTAACAATGATTAGAAAAGAAAATTGGTCTGAAAATTGAAGATGAAGAATTGGTCTCTTGACTATGTCTACATGCTCCCATTCAACCAACCCACTTCTTCATTCCTCAATTTTTAAACTTCCAAGGTCCCCTCTTACCCATTTTCTGGTTTTTATCCACCCATATTTTTTTTTTTCATTTTTGACTAACGCTATTTGGGAAACTAGAAACTTTGGTTTATTATTTATATTGGTGTTTTTAGTTTTTTAATTTATTTTCCAAAAAGAAATATTTAAAACAATTATAATTAATCAGTAATTATGTAAGAAAATAAATTATTTTCAATAAATAGTTATTTAAATTTTGATATCTCTTTTGGCTTTTTAAATAAAACTAATATGAATAATTCACCATTTGATATTTAGGTAATAAAATGTCTTGAATTATTATCGCTTTCTTTGTGGAATTGAGGTATTAGGAGTATTTGTGTGTGTTGGGATTAAATTTTATAAATTTGATTTTGAGCAAATTTAATTTTATAAATTTAATTTTAGTTAAAATGAATTTGTATAAAGTAATTTATATTTAAAAAAATTTAAAAGAGAAAAATAATTATTTTAAATCAAACAAATTTTTGTGACCAAAAATCATGTTTAAGTCACAGTACAAATGCTAAAATAAAATAAGATAAAAAATGAATAAAAATACATCTAAGCTTTCAACAAATAAAAAATTATTTTTTTTATGAAATTTTTAAAAATATAAAAAAAATGATATCAAATTAACCTTTTTATAATCATAAATAAAAACAGTTCAACTGAAAGTGAAAAACAAAAAACAAATCAAACACAGTGCACTACTGTATCAGGACAGCGATAACCCATTAAAATTAACACTGCTAGATTTATGTTGCATCATTAGGAGAGAATATTATTCGGCCTATTTTACCCATTTTTTTATATATAAATAATAACTTATATTGTGACTTGTGACCAGATCATCACCATACATTAGCTTTTCTCCTTATGAAAATATTAACAAATTAGTACCATAATTTAACATAAATCCTATCCTTAAATTTCATGCTACTTTAATCAACTGAATAAAATTCATTAAAAATATATTAACTTACCACTACAATGGATAGCTAACTTGAGAAATTATAAGCTAGAAATAAATGAATAAATAGTGATTACCGATTCTATACTGGTAGTAATATTTTTTACCAAAACAATAAATGTAGTTAATATTAGTAGCTATATGGTAAACGAAATATCTATACTGTGCAATCATTTAATATACCCAAAAATAAAGTATGCTTATCAATATGCAGATTCTAGGTTATTAAATAACTGTTTCGTTGGCTAACAAATTTCGGTAATCACACAGGCCAGTTTTGACTTTTCTGTGGAGCCGAGTTATTAAATTTAGTTAAAGTAAGTTTAAAAAAAATATTAACTTTATAATGTATCAAATCATAAGAAAGAAAAAAAAACTTTATAAGGTAGATATTTTATCCAAGAAAAAAAAATCTAAGAAAAGCTAAAACAAAAAACACCAACATTGTTACTGTGTTTGGTCTCGTGAAACTGAAAAGGACATGACACTTGGAGAGAAGAAAGCATCCTAACGAGGCAGGGTTTGAAGACACAGTATTGATCAGTTTCCTCGGCCTTGTGTAGTTACTGAGTTTTCTGTGCCTTCTTGTGGTTGTGGCCTGTGGCTTTCTTTGTTTGACCCGGTCCCTTCTTTCTTTGTTTATATTAGTTATTACTTATTAGGTACAAAGAACTGAACTCTCAAGTGGTGAACAAGTTAGGGAAGAGTTGAAGATGACAAAATCACCTAGTAATCGTCTAAGATGGAATCTTGCATGTAATATTCCGATTCTCCTTCCATTGCAGTTTTAATGCTTTCCTATTCATTGAAAGTGACCGAAGAAGGCCTCCCAAAGCGACTCTACCAGAAAGAATTCCACTATCGATGGAAGATGGTGCCGAGAGAAAAGATGAATAGAGTCTGAATCATTGAGAAGGTCAAATTAGCAGGCCATTGATGTTGCTATCAAGATACATGCTATGTGTTAACCTCATTCGGCTAACACAAAACCCAAATATGACTAATAAATAATAGCCCTCCATGTGTCGTCCCATCCAAAATATCATTTCTGATAGGGTCACAAATATGCTTTTGTCCTGTTCTTATACCAATTTTTAATTGTATTGGCACCAAAATAATATTGGCCCTAAAATGGTCCCATTTGAAGAATTCCGGCTCCATAATGGCCGTACAAAGTTGCAAGCAAATCCATCTTTCTTCATGACGCACTTCGTCCAACGATGTTATACTTAGCATCATTTATGTGGCAATCATTTTTCCCTTTTTGAAACACAACAGAACTTGAGCACTGACGGCGGTCAACCCCACCCACTCCCTCCCTACTCATATTCCGCCTACCATTTACATGATACAACCAATGCCAAAGACTATGGCCTCAACTTGTGCTATTGAGTATCAATTTGGTGCTAAAACCTCATCTCATCAGAAGGCCTATAAAATCATCAATCATCAAATACAGTAAAACATCACAAAGTCAAAGGACCGCCACTAACAACGATGGACAGAGGTATCCACTATCCACAACTAAAGCATGACTAATTCAGAAACAAACTTTTTGTCCCCGGAGAGCCTTTGATTTTAAGTCATCCAATTATAGAATTTCTTTTATTCATTGGATCTCCTATCTCCTGAGATATACCCTAGTGATCCAAAGATGAATGGCTTAAAATTAACTGTTGAGAGAAAACTAGCTGGTATAGATTCTACAACTTCACTTTTGCAGATTCCCCTCGTATGTCTAGGAGGGATTTGGCAACGTTGGTAATCTCCTTCCTAAAGGACATTTTGTGTGTTGGGGGAGGGGAGTACCCACTCGCCCTCTTGGTGCTTGTTGCGAGACTGTAAGTGTTAAAAAACATTGAAGACTTACCAAAGTGGCTCTTCACATCTATATTTAGAGGGAGAGAAACGAGAGTGGCTCTTCATTCAGCATGAGGAATCCATAGAGTATGATCAATAAGCAATAAGAATCCATAAAAATCACCAAAACACATGATTGTGTATGGTCAATGCTAGCATTTTGTAATGTTTAAGCCCATAGAGTATTTTGAATTTACAAAATGGGATAAGTTGATTCCACCACTGTTCCCACCAAATCATTAGACAAGAACAGGTCAGAATTCAAGTACTTATCCTATCAAAAGGAATGAAGCCCAAAGGTCTCTCTTTATCATGACAGGATGGACCGTCAAAAGGACCTTCCATCCCTACATGCGATACCCAGTTATTCCATGAGGAACCTACATGCCATACCTAGTTATTCCATGAGGATTACCTTGGGCTAAATTTATGACTTGAGTTCTCATATTAGCTTCACTCCAAATCAAAGGTGCTGCCATAGAGTCCAAGTTCAGCAACCTCTTTTTCCCCCCACCGTGTGATCCTTCTAAAGTCAATCCTCCAGGACTCTCATGTGATGTTAGACAACTTTCAGTGGAACAGTCAGCCCTTTGGGCTGGGAGACTAGGTGATATTTCTTCTTCTGGGACATGCAGTCCAGACACCTCAGCAGATGGTAAGGAGTCAAAGCCAAGAGGATCAAGCAAGGAACCTCTTGGTGCTTTACTTCCAAGTCCTTGAAATTTTTGGCTGTCTGTCTCTCTAACTGTAGCACCAATAAATTGATCAGCCAGCATCTTGCAAGCTCTTTCAAGCATGGCCATATACCTTCGCTCTGCATCCTGGCGAATCTGCAAGTGCTTTTCTGCCTGCAGTGTGGTATTTTTGAAAATTAGTAAGCAATAGGGTAGATCTAAAAATCATGTTCAGAAGAATTTTTTGATGATGTCACAAACTAACAGAAAGAAACAAGCAGCATTTGCATTCACGCAATTACACATGATATGCAAACCTTGTCTACCTCCAAATACCAACCAATGTGGTAAAAATCTCATCAAACCAGATTGGAAACACACTTTGGACTAAGAATAGGAAATTTACCTCCACCTGCAAATGTAGTTTACTTTGCACTTCCATCTGTGCTCTTAATGCCTCTTTGATTTCATGACCCCTACAGATGACCTTAATTACTCCCTCAATTTAGTAATCAGAAGCATTGAAACATCCAGCAGGGAAAAAGTTCTTTTTAAGAAAGGATGAAAATTCGGTCTTACTCGTTTGTATCAGAAGTTGGCAACTTCGGAGAAGAGTTATCAGTGCCAGGGCTTTCTAAAAGATATGAACCTGATATTCCTCCCATAAATTTTCAATGAGAAGTCAGCTGAAGTCAAGACTATAACCAAAAATTTTCGGTAGAATCATGGTTTAGGAAGTCCTGGCAAACATATTTCCAATTTAGGAACTATTATCCAAAGTTAAAAAGAATGGTTAGTCAATGTTCAAAGAGTAATTAATGGATAAACATAAATTAACTTCATTATCCACTCTTCCAAAATTTGGTTAATTTGCTCCCTAATTGGAAATATATTCACCAAGATTTCTTAATTGTAGTTCTGCGTAGACAGATCCTCGGCAATGTCTATCAATATAGACTAAGTCGCTAATGTATGATTATATTGGCATTGGCTCTTACAAATAAAAATTCCAGATGGGCCCTTTCTCTGAGAAAAGGGAAAAGAGAAAGAGACCACAGAACATGTTGGAAAGAACAGAAAGAAACACAATTGGAAATTTTCAGATGACGGGAATATAAATGGAAATTTCAGAGAGAGGAATGACTACCATACCATCTTTGCATCCCTCACCCATATCTTTCCCTGATTGCTTACCAAGTCTGTATTTCTGCAATGCAGTAAGGAAAAATTTTAAAATATTTATATATATCGTGAAGTTTCACTTTCACCACAAAGCCTAAAATTGAGCAGAGTATTACGGTAATAATAATATGAAATTAATGAAAGAGACCTGGAGATGACTCTTTAAATGAAATAGAGTCAAACCCTTGACATTCATGGTCCGCATGATTGCTTTTGGTGTAGCTTCTGCAGATAATATCCAGATCCTAGTCAGAAAATGACAATGATGATAATCTACACATGAAAATTCGAACTAGAACTAACCAAGAAATGGAAAGTGGGCTTTAATATATACTTTGCAAACAAATCAAGCTAGGATCATTTATAAGGCTCAAAAGACATAGAAGGCTAAATATGTTGAGCCAAGAATAATTTTCCAATTTTGACAGCTTGATTAGTTCATGCAAAGGTATCTTGTATTATGAGAATTCAAAAAATTTAACAACTGAACGACATCATGTCGTATGGGCTGATGATGCAGTAGATTAAAACATAATACCACATCCCACCCCTCCCCCCCCCCCCAAAAAAAAAAAAGTGGAAGAACCCATTAACAATGTGGAATCAACTACATTTGGGCTACCAACCTCTGAATAAAAGACAGACATGATATGCATTTACAATATAAATAAAAAATATATTGACTATAAAAATGTTATATAAAAGTAAACAAAGCAAAACTGAAGCTTCAATTTTTCTTTTCAAAGTTTTTAGGTTGCTTAAACCCATGTTGATCTTAACTTTCTCATACTAAATACACACACCAAAACCAATATATTCCAACAGAAAAGCCCACAGCAATAAAGAAAGCAAGACACAACATTCAGAAGAAACCTAAGACTTCTAAAAAAAGTCTCAGCAGCCACCTAATCAGACCCCAAACCTAAGCAGGTACTTGTATGACGACAAAAAGAGCTTAATGACCTATATAATTTTCTATTCTCCAGTTCCTCTCACTCATTCCACTTTTCGCACTCTGGCTTTGCCAACAAGAAGTGAAAAATATTAAAAATTAGGTACAAATTGTTGTTTTGATAGAAGAAAAAAATCGTCAGTGGCATCAAGATTCAAGAACTGACATGATTGACTAAGGATTCAAAAATCAGGAGACAGATCCATGTCCATACCTGTTTCAGACACAAGAACTTTTCTTTTTTTACACCACACATTACACAACTGTACTTAGGGATGGCAATTTTAGACGAGAAGGACCTGTTTAAACTGACAAGTAACTACAGAGGAAAATCCGAATTTGACACAACATGAATTCTTTTATTCCCAATGTGACATGATTGACCTGATTTTGAATATAACATGACTACTAACACAAACACAACAACCCTAACTGTACATGTGCCTTTGCTTCATAATTACAACTCAGTCAAACAATTGAGTAAAATTTACAACCAAAATTAGGAAACTCTCAGAATATTGAAATACTAAATATGCACTGAAAGAGTATATAAGTCAAATATTACAAAATCACTCAAGGCATCATCTCTTCCACATCAGCCATTATACCTTTAAGTCTATCAAATAATATCCATAAGATAATCCCACCACAAAGCAAGAAAAGAATTGATGTCTTGGTTTTTCTACTTTTGTTTCTAGATTGCAGTCTGCAATGTCTCGTTTGGATTTTCACTAGCCTAGAATCGTGTTTGAGCCATCAAGCATGCATTGGAAACTATGCCAACATGTTTGGCAATATTTGACAAAATCACGTTCAGTCATCTAATGTATTTTCCCCATGTTCAGGAGAAGTGACCTCGCGTTTGAGAATTTAGTTTAAGAGGTGGGACCAGTGGTTTTCCTAAAAAATCCCTACAATTAACAGCATCTATTTTAACAAGTAGGACACTATGATTTTCCAAACAATATCTATACAACTAAATTTCAAAAGTTGTTCTACTTCACAATAGCCAAACAAACTCTGAATTTTAAAATCAATTCCTTGACACAGGATTCTCCAAAATCTAACCCAAACAGGAACTGCATTTGCATTGCCCATCAACTCTTACATTTATCATATTTGTTAATGCCACCTTGATAACCTTTATAACCAATTTCCTTTGGCAATGGGAAATTCAATGAGGCTGAAAAGTATTAACAAACAAATGTTTACTCTTTCATTCACTCATGCAGCATGCTATGTACATTATAATTGAATTCCATTCCAAACTAAACTTTTGCTAAGTAGTTTATCTTTAAATAGAAAATTGATCTTACAGAAAGGTTTCATCATGTAACTCCAGGGGAAATACAAGACGTAGCCCCCAAAACCAAGGATAAAATAAGTTGGCAGCCTAGCAGGATGATCAAATTAAGTTACAATGCTAAAAGGTAAATTTAATAAAGCATCTAGCTTTCCCATGCTCCCTCATTACAAATTTCAACTCAAACAGTCCTTCAAATGTTTTAAGATGTTTCTTAGGCTGCAAATAAATGCATAAACGTCCCAAGACAATGATAAGCAGATTCAGCACATCAATAATTGTGGGACAAGAGGTCGAGTGATGGACTCTCTCAAGTACAAAACTTTCAGTGTTTTAACTGTATTAGCTTTTATGTTGTGTCATGAAACTCCGAACCCACATTAATACACTTAGTTAAACAAATCGGGTCTCTAGTTAATTTGTCGTTCAGCAGTTAAATTAAAATGAGGTCGCTAGTCTCCTCTTGAGAGTATTCTTCACCTACTTGCTGTAATTTTACAATAAATTTTATTTTTAGCAACCGAAACAGTTGATAAATATACCACATGCATCGAAGATCAATTGTTGTTGATAAATAAAATTTAGGGGGCAAAAGGAAAGATCAATTGGTCTCGATGAATAAAAATTTGAGAGGTAAAAGAAAGATAATTCAATAGATTATTACAAATGAGATAAAAGTGTGCTCCAAAGAGGCCAGTGAATTAGACTCGGAAAAAGGCCTCCTTTCCTTGCTCCCAACGAAAAACAAGCAAAATAGAGTTGAAGGCATCCCAGTTGTTCCTAGTTCCTACTCCTCGGAAAAATAATCACGCAAACACAATTTTTCTCTTTGTCCGATACATCAAAGGCCCAAGAAAAATAATTGCGTATATGCTATGAAAATTGAAGGGAGTGGCTGGAGAGAGCAAAGAAAAGAAAAAGACGAAAACTTTGAGAAGATAAAGAAAGAAAAGACTTACTACTGGCACCCCCGAGCTGGGTGACAGCGTCAACAAAGCGTTCGTGGAGGTCCTGCGTCCAGCGGAGGCGAGGTTTGGGATCGGCGGTCAACACCAGACATGGGTCTCCCTTGTGAGCGTGGTGAGACCCTCCTTGCATATCTTCCTGGCCGACTATCCCATCGTGGGAATGTATTAGCCTCGGATACATCCTCCTTCTTCTCAATTCTTCTTCAATGGCTAAAACCCACAATCCCAAAGATGAAAGGAGCCAAAAATATGATTAGTTTAGAGATAAAAGGAGGAGCAGATCCAAGTTACCACTGCCCAAAAAAGGAAGAGGACGAAGAGGACGAAGTAGAAAAGCAGAGGGAGTGGGGTAAATTAAGAAATTAAAACGCGGTGGGTGAGTGAAAACTGAAGAGGGTTAGAAAGAAAAGGAGCAGGAGTAGCTAGCAGAAGCAGCTCTCCCTCGGCCTCACCTCAGAGGCTCACACACAGTCACAGTCACAGTCACAGCGAGACAGAGACGATGAAATTGACAACCCTGTACGATTGCAACTGGCGTTGGCACGCTTTTCGGTGATCTTGTCCCTTTCTGCTTATTACTTCTTATTAATAACTTCTAATACAAAATTATGAACTTTAAATTATATTAGAGAGAGATTGACGTATAATTGAATATAATGATAAGTGAATTGTGATTTATAAATAGAAGATGGGTTTTGTTATCATGTAAGGCACGTATTAAAGATTTAAAATAATATTTATTATTTTTTATTAAATAATTTCAAATATTTAAATAGAAAATAATTAAATATAATGATAAATAAATTACGTTATTCTTAACATTTAATTAAACATTAAATATTTGTAATTTTTATTTAATTATTTTTTTAAAATTTTTAACAAAATTCATAAAATAAAAGTATTTGAGTATAACGATAAATAAATCACATTTTTTAAATAAAATGTTTGAGTTATAAGATCTAAGAAGGCCTAACAATATTACTTAAAAAAAAAGTGATTAGTTTTATATTTAAAGAGTGTAATAAAATTTTAAAAATTAATATATATATATATATAATAGAGAGATGCTCTGCTATTTTACACAATTTATTTTATTAGAAAAAAATACTACGAAACTTTAAAAAACAGTTTTATAGAACCAAGCGTACGAATAAGTTAATTCCGTGGTATTTCGTAGGAAAGCAAATAGAGTGGATGTGGATTGTTGGAGTTGGGAGGAACTGGAAAGGGGATTCACAGATCCGGTGGACAGTCAACAGTGCCTGGCACAATGACTGAAACGAATTTCTCTTTTTTTTTTAATTTCTCTTTTTTTTTTAATTTCTTTGTCCTAGTCTTTCTTTATCTTGTGTGTTAGTTTGTTTGTCCATGTTTGTACTTCTCTTTCTGTCATTTCTTCGTTCCAGTGTTTATCTTGTATGTTGGTTGTGTGCCTTTTGTTTGCCCTTGCTGTACTTCTCTTTCCGTCATTGTTGGTCCTTGTATAAAAATAATATAGTATATTATTCATTTGAATGTTAAGAAATACAAATCGGAAATTTTACTATATAACCTGCATAGAGTAAATGATAATATTCACAATGATAGAAAGATCCCCAAAAAAAAAGAATCGCAATGATAGTATGCAGATTAAATAATGTGTCAACGCTCGATATTATTTTTTTTTTCTGGGTTTGAGTCAAATTCCTAATAAATTCAATGTATCGCTATATTCTTCACATCGTTTATACCTACTGTAATATTTAATGGCAAAACACAACCTGCCCGGTTTACCTATCAAATTGCTGAGTCAAATGATTCTTGTCAGTTCATAATCATATGCAAAATAATAATTCAATTACAAAATTAGCTAATTTTCTGTGAGTTCACCGACCACGATTGAAATATTTAAGATAGTTGGATTTGAATCTATTATAATTATTATTATAATAATAATATATAAAATGAGAAGAATGGTCTAATTTTGTGAAATTTAACAATGTTATTTGAAAATCTATTTTAATATTTAATTTTAATAAATAATACTTGTATGATAAATAATAATAATATAAATATTAAATGTTATAATTATTTATTAACTCAAATAATTGATAAGTTTATGATTTTAAATCTCTTATAAAAAGAAGTTAATGAGTTAAACTTTTTAATTAATCTTTCAAAATTTTCATTTTATTTCATTTTCTTAATTTTTTCCTTTATAATTAACAATATTTTTTCTCTCACATTTTAAATTTTTATACTTATTATTATTAAAACTTTATTTTATTTTTTCGTGTATCACACAAATGATCTTACTAGTAACTATAATAACAAATTACTAACCATTAAAGAGTGAGTCAAGTGACAAATGAATAAATTCACAATTTAACAGTTACAAATTTGATTTATGCTATAACTACTTGTCTCTTGGTAGTGTGATTCTTATTCTAATCATTTGTCTCTTAATAATAAATTGTTTATCATTTTTTGTGATTATAAATTAGGACACTCTTCTGTTGAATTATTTTATTTAAAATAAATAACTCAAAACTTAAGTTAATTATAATAAAACATTCACTTGGAGGAATTTTTTTAATTTGAATTTAACCATACAAACTATGTAAGTGTAAGAATTATAACCATTAAAAAAAACATGAATGGAGATTATTTATAGTTGTGACTCAGACAACTGTGTAATTTTTTTTTTATAGTTTTTCATATATTTATGTTATTATTACAATATTTTTTATTTATCATCCAACTAGTAACTAATCACATTTATTTCTTCATTGGTGGGTTATATCCAATCTAATTAATTCAACTCAACATAACGCGACACTGAGCTAATACCAACATGTTTTGTTAGAAGAATTATGTTCCACGGCAATAATTAGCATGTGCCTATTACAATCATATGATCTTTAGTCAAAGATGTTATGTTGAGATCTAATATATTATGTTCTTTGTTCTCTTTTGCTCTGACAGCGTGTCTTTTGCTAAATTTAAGTTGTAACGATATCGTGTAGAAATTACTTATGGAAACAGGAAAATTAATTATATAAAAGTTAACATTATCAATTAAAAATAATTTAAAATTTAAAAATATTATGATACTTGTCTTGAAGGCGTGTATGATATCATAGTAAACTTTTTAGTAGTCAACTAAACACTTGTTTTAATTTTTTAAAAATAAAAATAATATTAATTTAGTCTTTCAAATAAAATTAATTAGCTCTTAAATGATAAAAAGTAATATAATTTGATCTTTTAAATAAAATTAACATCAATTTAAGATTTTAATAATAAAAAGTGATATCAATTTAATCATTTAATTATAAATTTTTTTATTAATTTAGTCTCTTAATTAAAGACGTCATTATCATTATTCTCACGATTCATAACATAAGAATTATTTTAATATTATTTTTTATAATTAATGAATTAAATTAATATTACTTATATATTTAAATTATTAAAATAAGTATTTACTCGTTTTATTATAAGTGATCAATCAGTCTAACTAAAAACATAATTTTCACATACTAGTTTTATTTATAGTTAGAAATAGTATTTTGCTTTATAATAATTGACATAAGAAAATTAATAAAATATATTTTTAATTATTGAAAGATATATTATTTATTAATTTTATCATTTAAAAATTAATTTTATTCTTCAAACTTTAAATTTATAACAATTTTATCATTTTAAAAAATTAAATTAATAAAATCTAAAGAAATAAAATAATAAAATTTGTAAATAATTTAAAATTTGAAAAATTTTAATAAAATTAATTTTTAAAGAATAAAATTAATAAATAATAAATATTTTAGAGATTAAAAATAAGTTTTACTTCAAGAAAAATAAGTACAAAGCAAATCAAACTACCAATAAAAAATTTGATAATTCTTATTTTTTCTTCACATTAATCCTTGACATAAATAAAAACCTATCAATAAGTGATTGAAAACTTTCTTTAGTTCAAATATTACCAAAAGTATTTGAATATTATTGCACTCAATTTCAAACACTACAAGAAAAATACCATATAGCCACCAAAAATTATAATGACAGATATTAAAATTGTAAGTATATATAATACGCGCGCGTGCAGACACACACATAACTATATATATATATATATATATATATATATATATATATTTTATTATTGTATATTTTAATGACAGTTTTAAAAAAATATTATATAATTAAAATTTTTAATAAAATGATTTAACATATTTTTTAACTTTTAAATTCATAAATAGTTACTGCCATTTAATTCATACAATAACCCTCATTTATTTTACCTTAATTCTATAAAAAAATTTGATTATTTTTTATTGTATAACATTACTCTTTTAAAAATTATGGATATAACTCATATCCACGTATGTAAATATATGTCATTATAGATATTTTTTTATAATTTTTCACTTAATTAATTATAGTTTTTTTAATAAATTTATATATCTTAACTTAATATACTATATATATATATATATATGAAACAAATTTAAAAATCATAATACATTTTATTTTGGTAAGAATAAAATTGTTTCAACTCAAGTATATAAAAAGAACTCATCTAAAAAATTAGCTTATTAGATAAGAGTAACTTATAACTTTAATATTATATTAAATTTCTTAAACTAGTGAATGTGATTCATAACAAAAATAAATTAAAATACTTATTAAAAGAATTTTTTTTTTGGCTAAAAATCATATGTGAGGAGGAAACTCCTCCACGTTTCTCATGCCCTAACAAGGAAATCCCTCTTGTAAGTGGCGTTCAACTCCATGTGTTGAGAGCGTTCCGCAAACCACCGCAAGTTCATTTATGCAGCATTCCAATCGTTTCGTTCATCTCCAATAGTTATGTTCATCTAATCATTCAGCTGCGTTTTCCAATCATCCATCCAACGATTGTGTCAAAATTGGTCTCCCAATTAAAAAAGTATAAAATATATTACGATTAAAAAAGGGTTGTGCCCAACAATGAGACAAAGATTTAAATGTGATTTTTCATATATGTCAATTCGCATTTATTTAATTTTTACTTATATAATTATTTTATAAATTAGTTATTTATAATTTTATTATAGTTAGAATGATTTAAATAAAAATATTTTTATAAAAATAAAATATATTTAAATTAATTATAATAATATTAATATGCAAAATATAACTTTTTATACTTAAAAGTAATTATAATTATAAAATATAATTATTAAACTAATATTTATGTCTATAATTAAATTTTTTTATTTGTATTTGATTAATTATTAATAGTTTTTTAAAAAATAAAAATTAAATATCAAAGAGTAATCATTTTATTTTAATATAAAGAGAAAATGATTACATTCCTTTTTAATTTTGAGTGAGTTATATTTATACCATCTTAACAAAAAAAATAATTAAAAATATTTAAATTATGTAACTAATAACAATCAAATTTTTATTTAATATTCTATCAAATTCAATCACACATATACGTCACTTATTAATATTATTTTTATATTTTTTTTATAAAAATAATTTATAAAATAAAATAATTATGTATTTAAGTTAATATAATATTTGATTCTGTTGTTATTTTTATAAGTTATTTTATTTAAAAAAATCAAAAAATATTAATAAATTATATGCACATGTGAATCACATGTAATAAAATTATCAGTAAAATTTAATAAAATATTAAATAAAAAAATTAATTACTACAAAATTTATAATTTAAATATTTAATAATTATTTTTTTTAATTAAATGTATTCATGCAACACACCAAATATTGGAGGTGTATATTTACATTTTACCCTAATATATATTATCATTAAGTCATTAACCATTTTTTGTCTTTGAAAAAAAAATAAAGTGGGGGCAAACTGTGCAATGAATATGTGCTGCACTAGGCGGTGAGAACAAAATGCCGCCTTGCTCTTCCCACTTTGCGGCGTTTCCACTTCTTCTTCCCCGGCTCCTGCGCTGCGCTTCGCTTCGCTTGATCGACGAAGAGGAGTGCACGGGAACTGCTCTGTCTGCCATTAAAGTAAGCTCGGAGGGAATGTGAATAGACCTTTAATCTTAGATTTCTTAATTGAACTGCAACAACTAGGATTTCCTTCAAACTTTACAGCTTCTATTCTGCACACTGTGATCTCCTTCCTTCCTTGGTAGTCTCCAAAAAGTATTTGTAATTATTGTATTATGACTAGGAATGGAGGTAATAGAATCTTCAATTCCAGAGCCAGAAGAATATGATCTCTCAATTCCAAGGGGTGGACCCATTTATGTTTCCAATCTGGTTGGGCCCTGCACTAGGGTTCCTGAATTTGAGACTTCTGTTGTTCGTGAACTTCAGGTATCAATCACCTTCTTCTTTTTTCTTTTTGATTTTTTTTTTTTATAAACACGGCTGATGCTAAAAGATAGTGTGAAGGGTTCCTGTTTGTCGATGTTTTCCCTTGAATCTTTGATTTTTTTTTTTCGGGTATGCTCCCTTAAATCTTTGATTTAAAATTCGTGGTATCTGTTTTGTTTATGCAGAATCTAGAGGCTGAATTATGTCAAGAAGATTCTTCTGAACTATGTGATGATGATATCTCGTGTGCATTCTTCTTATGCTTTGTTCCTCTGGACTAGTACTCATTTGTTTATAGCTTCGTATCTTTTCCTTTCTAGAATCACTAATTGATGCCTTTGTAGGGTTGATGAGCTTAAAGTATTTACAGAGGAGGAGTTAATGGATATGGCTCTGAAGGAAGCATTTAAGGTATGGTCCATTGATTTTTTTTTAGTAGTTCTTTAATTTTTACTCTTTGGTTTATTATTTTAGTGAATATGTTATTCCAGGGTAGGGAGAACAACGAAAATTATCCACCACTTTTGGACCAATCCAATGCAGGGTCAGTTGCAATTTTTATACTCCTGCTCAGAATTTTATAATATTCCTTTTAGACATGTAGCTTGAGCCTTGGTTCCTGGTTGTGATTGTTGTACTATGTGATAATGAGTGATGTAATAAGGTCTCACACTGTCACTTCTGATGAGACTGCATATTATACTCCAGAAGAGAAGACGACCACAGGATATCAAGCCATGATCATGCATCTTTAAATATATGTGCTAGAGAAGCAGATGCTTCTGCTTCATTTCAGCAGTCAAATGGATTGTCTTCTGGAACTATTTGCAACAGAACTACGACTGGGAAGAACTCAAGGAGAAGGAGAAGGGGTACAAATAGTTCCATTCTTGAAGTATGCTAGCTCTCTAAAAAGTTCATATTTCCCTGTCAATATTTGATGCTTATATTAGAACTTGAAAGGTGGCCTTTCTAAAATATGAGGATAACAATTTATTGGTTTGTGAATGAAGACTATATCTTTCATTTACAATCTAAATCATTCAGTTTCAATTTTTGTTATTTTTCATTCATTCCAATTAGAATGTCAAATCTTTTGTCAGCCAACAAGAAAGGCAAGAAAAAGAAAAGGGAGAGTGTTGAGCTCATGATCTAAGTTGGTATAAACTAGTTTATAAGCATGTTAAGTGTGTCCATACCCCACAACAGTGTCTATATTTTCCGACATGGACTGATTAAATTTGCTGTTAGAATAGGTTAGGTAGATAATATACAGTTATAACCTGTTTCATGTATGGACTTTGAGAGGATATATGACATATGTGCCCGGATTTGTTAACACGGACCACTTAGCCGTTGAAAAATCATAAAGCATGTTTTATTATTAAATAGTTGTCATCAAATATCTCTGTCAAATATCCAGCCTTTTTTTTTCCTTTGAATTTTTGGTTTTGTTTCTCTTATATTGGATCAATTTCCAGAGTGGTTGCGTAGAAAAGGTGGAGCAAGTTGTGAAAATCAAACAAAAGCAGGAAGAAGACAAGGCGGCAGTCAGACTTCATTCATTTAAGTTTGTATTGTGAATATTTATATGATTATTCCATTTTCTATACGAGATCTTTGTTGGCCATTTTTCTATATAAGATCTGATTTCGCATATATCTTGTCTTTTGGTTTAGTCCTGTTTGCAAGGTCAATGAATCTGCCTTCAAATCAGCAAGAACTGAAAGGATGAGAGCCCTTAGGTCTACAAGTTCTTTCAGAAAGGTTGCTTTGAGATTCTTATCTGATTATTACTGCATAAAAAATTGTTTGGCTTTAATTTGAAAAATAGCTACACTTTACAGCTATCCAACTTTTAGATGAGTTAAAGCAATTTGCTCTGTTATAGCCTCTTATATGTATGCCTTCTAAACTTTTGGCTTTCTGTATTGCTAATCTATATCCTATCTCGTTGGATCAAATATGTATTTGAATTTTCTCTCCGATTGAATAAGTTTAGGACCAGCAAAATACAATAAAATTCATTAGAAATCAGGTGTTGCGTAAGGTTCCTTCTCTTGGGAGATACACTTCATTCTTCTTCTTTTTAGATCTATTTGCAGCCGTCAGGTTGTTGATTACTATCTTTAGTTGGTTTTGTCATTTCATTGAATGACTGCAAAGTCGATAATGGGACTTCCGGGATTTGCTCTATATTCAATCTATTATTATAAATGTCCAATTCAGAATTGAATTTGTATGCATTTTTTGCTTTTTTTCATGTTAATATTGCTAATCATTCTTCTGGTTTAATGTTTGGCAGGTCAACACAGCAGGCCTTCAGGAACACATACCGGTGCTGTATCCAGAAGTTGTTCTGTCAGTGGAGGTTTACCATAATGTTCGGAAGTGTGTCAAAGTATTCAAGCCATGCTGATGTTAATGACAATGAAATTCAGTATCTAATTTCTAAAAAAAAATCTTGTATAACAACCATCAAATAGCTTATTAACAAGTGGCACCTCTCTGCTTTGTTTTTTTTGTTTGGTAGACCCAAGAGTTGTTAGTTCTTGGAGGACAGACCTTGACTGCTTTGAGGGACAAGATCTATTGCTCAATGGACCAGGTGATGCAAAAAGCTGGGCAGCATGATCCTTCTGGTTATTTTCTCATTGAAGTAAGCACCTTTACCTGCTCTTGTAATGAGGTGATTATTTCTTCATTGAATCTGACAAAAAGCCACTTCTCTGCAGGATGTATTCTATACTGATTTGAGGGATCCATCTGCTATTCATTATGCCAGACCTATACTGGATTGGCTCCGAAACTCCAAGGAGGAGGTGCATAAGAAATGGGAATGCATTATAACTGGGGAATTACAGCAGAAACAAAAAGCAATCATGGGCGAAGCATCTGTCTCACATTTACCTCAGTTCACATCTGTTGACATGCACAAGATGCGTTTTTGTGACTTGAGATTTCGACTTGGTGCTGGATATCTATATTATCACCAGGTAATTTATTTTTGTCTCAGATTTATTGTTTGGTTGCTGCCTTCTTTTTATTTTTCATTTTCTTGTTATGCTTTCAAGGAGGACATATATAGCTCACAGAACTAGGTATGGTAAATGAAGGGGAAGTTTAGCCAAGGTTATGTAATTGTACAACAGTAGAATGCCTTTCAAGTTAAAAGGGAAACCTTCAAAGAGCATGATTTGGCCTCCGTGACTGATGCTAGATGTAGAATGTTGGTTTTCTAGAGAAAAACACGTTCTTTAAATGAGTATCCATAATGACTATGGATTAGTGGCGACACAAGGAAGATAATATGTGCAAGTAATTTTCTAAGGTTGAGGGTGGAAGAATTTCTAAAGCCCAATGCCTATTTATTTGCACTCATCAATGGCAGTTATAACATATAATATATAACGAAAGGTCAGGAAATTGCAAGTTTGTTACCTTTTAAAAGGGCAATTAATTATATTGGAAGAGGAGCAAAATGATTCAATCACAAAAGCTGGAGGAGGCCATCAATGGTAGATATAAATTAAAAGGAGATATGGTTTATTAAGCTCTAGAGAAAGCGAAAAGTGTTGCATTTATTGGGTCCCAAATAAGTTAGATGATGGTTCATGTGGCCAACCCCAGGCTATCAGGATCCATATTGAGTATTGTTTTCTTATATACGCATAAAATCTGTGCGTTTCATGCACTTGTAGTTGTGCCTTAAGTTGTTAGAAGATGTAATAATGTGTTTTGTTTCTCTGCTTGTACCCGCAGGGTGACTGCAGCCATACCTTAGTAATACGAGATATGAGGTTAATTCATCCAGATGATGTGCATAACCGGGCTGTTTATCCAATAATCACTTTTCAACTAAAGTTGCGTTTTCAGAAATGTAGTGTTTGTAAAATATTCAGAGCTACTAAGGTCACGGTGGATGACAAATGGACACCAGAAAACCCTTGTTATTTTTGTGATGAATGTTTTTCCCTACTTCATTTAGCCGAGGATGGCTCTCCATTGTATACTGATTTCTTGGAGTATGATTATCACCATGATTGATTGCTGTTTGCCCTGGAAGAACATCTACAGGAGTTTAAACTGAATGTCAATCTTTAATTGGATCTCCTTGAAAATTGCTTTTCGCTCTGCATTTATACTGAAGCTTTGGAAGTTAAAATCTTCAGAGGCCCGGTGCTGGAAAGAAATTGTCAGATGCCTACTTACATCTTGTAGATGCCAATTTACATCATATTGTTTATGGCAGCATGGATTTCGAATTTATTGCAAAACAAGTAAACAGAAGTAATTTTATCCCAAATGAAAAAAAATATAAAGATATTTGCCCAGTATTTTTTCCTCTAAATATATAAAATCTAAAGTAAATATATTTTTTTTAACTGGTATGTTTGTTAATAAGGGATTTAACTCTTTTAAAGTGAGGAGTTTATTTTAAAGGATAAAGTGAAAAATATTAATCATTGATATGAAAATTAACGGTTGAGATCAAAATAAAATATATGTATATGTATATTGAATTATGAGATTGTTAAAATTTATTTTTTTAATTTTTTTATTAATAATTAATATTTTTTACTTAATTCTATAAAGTGAATTTTTCACCTTAGAAGAATGAAATCCATTAATAAGTGGTGATTATTATACAGGTAAGCGATCTGGATAGAGTTATTCAGGCAGCATTACCTACAAAAATTGGTATTCACGAATTTGAACTGCACTAATAATAGTTCGAATGGCACCATTCAAGCATTACCATTCAAGCTTATTTTATTACTGAATTCTGTCATTTTTTTTTAGTTCTATACAGCTGTGTGCAATAGTGGTGTAATTTTAGTCATTCAGAATAGTTGAGAGACAAATCTACTTTACTTTCACATTGAAATCAATTGGGTTCCCTACTTCCCCACAGAAATTTAGCTGTAGACATGTGCACGAAAATCAAAATAATTGACTCCTGAACTGCCGCATAACGTTTCTGCTTTCATCCAAGCATGCTGGCTGATGCTAAAATTAAACCTAAGTTAACCTTCGCCATAACACAAATTTTTTGGTGAGCGAAGAAATAATCTTGTGTATTGCGTATCTTTCCGGTTCTGTACGATTACAGCCTAACTAAATTGAAGACTAAAATAAACGGTGGGGATGGCTGAAGACAATGGCCTAATGGGAACAAATAGGTCTACATATAAACGGTTGCATTTTCAAAGTCTATAACCCTGCAAGTGCTTGGCCCATCTTCTGGCCATGTAAGGATCATGAAAATCCCAGCTTTCAACGCTGCTAGTCCTACCACCTGTGTTCATAATCATATCCCTCCCCGTTTCCTCAGCAGCTTCTGTGACACTACCTTTATGGTCTCCAATACCTACAACAGTTTCCCCTGTTCTTCTAACACATTCATCAATTTCACCTTCAATGTAGCTATATTCAACATATACATGTGTGCAGTCACCCAGGTCTAATAGAACTCTCCTTTCTTCTCCACCTCTTATCTCTCCTACTCTTATGACCCTGCCACTGCCAACTTCCTCCCCAGCCCCACATATTCTCAATTGTATCTCTCGAACAATGCCTCCCAGCATCTTGGCCAAGAACTCCTCAAACTCTTGTATGACGAATCCATTAGAGGTGCCAAAGCCAAACCCCACATGAAACCGATGAATGGGTGTAGATGGCAGTTCCATGCTTATAGCATGATATGGTCTTGTAGGATTATCTGATAAATGCAGGATACAGGACTCGGGGTTCTTGTGCATGCGATCTTCGAGAATCTTAATCCCTTTCTTTAACCCTTCAATTGGATCTGCTTGTCCCATGTAAAACAAACGGTCAATAACTTGAAGGGCAGTGCGCTTCCCATACGATGTCATGCGTCTTAAGGGGAACACACGAGCTGCGGCTGAGGAGTATGTAACAATGGCCAAGCGATCAATGTGTCTGAGGGAGAAAACCACGAGAGCCATTGATTGTTTGAGAAGCCTCAGGTGTGGTCCATTGGGGCTAGCAACTAAGACCAAGTCAGTTGCTCTGTCGTGGACTAGTTTTAATGAAAGATAACATCTATTGGAAGAGGGGCACATAGTATAAGGCATTTGCATAGGTGGAGACTGTAACAGTGATGAGGAGCTGCAGGTTAAAGGATGAAGGGATAGATGGCGAGGACATGAGGAATGCTTAGTCACTTGCAAAGCAGGATGGAAACTGGCCAGTGCATCAGGTGGAAAAGGTACAAGAGAGAAACACAACTTGGGGCTGTCATGTGTATTATCAGGCTCAACAGGGTCATCATCATCATAGCGGGCAGAGCGCAGAAGAGAGCGCCGATGAACACGGAATGTAGCAATAGAATCATCAAGAATTCGCATGATGGGATCACTTTGGGTACTAGAAGTGAAAGAACCACAAATGTTGTTGTTCAGGTTGCGAGGTAGCTGGGTCCAATGGGCACGGCAAATAGGGCAAGTGACACTACCATGGCGGACATTGGAAGAGATGCAGGCAAAATGGAATGCATGAGAACACTGAGCAGTGAATATAGCTTGGCCTGGACTGCTGCCCTTGCTGTTGTAACTCAGAGGATCTAAACATATTGCACACAAATTCTGCAAAATAAGTAAAATAAAGCAGATGAATCAAAAGAACAGTCTATGCAGGGATACATATATACATTCATGACTGAGAAAAACTAGTGTTACAAAGTGACTACACATTGAGATTTAATTCTGGAATAAATGAATCAATGAAATGAAAGTATTCTGCTACCAAAAAACTAATGATGCTTACTTTCTTTGTTTGTTGAGAACTTCTAGGTGTATAGATGTATGCACTTACAGACATGTGCATAGTACCTAGAGAAGAAGAGGATGAATCCCACAATTCTAATGTGATATCACTCTCTCCTTAAGATTTTCAAAATAGTAATATATTGGAACAAACAACCAACAGTATTGAACAATTAATAGTTAGTTAGAAGAAGCACTATTCAATGAGAAAAAATGCGGCATAAGGACAAACTTGAGCTGAAAACCAGATGAAGACGGGAACAAATACATAGAATTTGAGACACTTGTGCAAACATTCATACAAAAATGCATTCATCAGATTTATCTCACTTTTTACCAATTGATTGAAGTAGGGACAGATACAGTGGAACATTTTGGTCATGAAAAAATGCTGAGATTCCACACTCGAGTGGCAAAAGATTGTGTGCATAATAAAAGTTCACTCCCTTCATTAGGAAGCTAATGGACATGAATATATTTAAAACTTTAAGCGGAGGTTTTCACGATAATAGAAGGAAAATTATGATCATGCATGTTGTGGCAGGTGAAACTTCCCAACGTGGGGTCTGCGATATAATGAATTGATTCTTGACTTCACTAATGCGCCATGTGCAGGGGCATTCACATGCTAGAACGCTGTGGTGCCAATTCACAGGATGAGAAAAATAATAAAGCAAAAGGGTAGTTTAAAAGAAAGATCAAAGCATCACATAAAAAAAGCAACATCATTGGATTCCGAAGTGTTTTAGAAAGAAATTTTAGAATGCAGAGTTAGAAAACCCGAGAAAGAATGAACTACCAAAATGTGAAAATGGCTCACCAGACACTTTTAACATAAGATGTTGTGTGGCTTTTAAGTCGAAGACTGTATTTAATCCTAAACTTCTGGAAAAAGATGGATTTCTTAATAACATCACCAAGTTACCTCTGTAGAATGTGAATCATTATTAATTTACCAATAAATTGTGCGTTGGTTTAAGGAACTACAAGACAATTACCTTACTAGGAATCTCATTCTTGCTGATTTTAGTGGTGATACCCCAATCTGTTTCTTCTATTACCTCCCCTGGGGAACTCTTTGTTGTTGATGGAGATACATATGAGGAATTTGAGATCTGCAATCATGCACAAAAGCAAAAACTGTCAAATTCTATTTCCATCCTCACAAGGCATTTCTTTGATAAAGATCACGGAATTAGAAAATAATTTCATAAGAAGTTGAAAAAAAAAAACAATGACAAACACTAATGACAATAAATTCATAGCTGGTCCAAGTAACCTACTACTATAAAAAGTGGGAGAACATTTTTAGTTTTATTGAATTTTTTGAGCAGAAGTGAGAGGGAGAATAATTATCAATTATAAAAGAAGCCACCAACTCTAAGAGATGAAAGACCAACTTTGCAGTTCCATTTCTAAAATGCAAATAAAGTTTGCAGCTTTTTCAAAATGCAAAACATCTGCAGAAGGGGGAGCAAGAGGGGTACCCAAGGAAACCCAACCCATGATTCCGAAATAGAAACAAACAAAATAAAAAAGATCCCAAATGAAGAAATGCAATGTGGGAAGAAGAAGAAGTAAAAAAAGAAAAAGAAAAAGAAAAGAAAAAGTGGATGTGTACAGTGGCAGATAGACAAGCAGAGGCGTCAATGGGGACTGGATCGGCCAGAGGTTTTCTCCTGGAGAAGGAAACACATGCGTATGCTGCTGCCACAGCCACCTTCCTTGCTGCTTCTCTCAGCTTCGATGCTCCTCGTCCTCCTTCCCCCATTCCCACTTTCTGCTGCCGTTACTTTTAAAAGACACTATTGTTGTTCTTCTTTCTTCATCGGCACCACACGCTTATATACACAAGTACATACTTCTGCTTCCTTCCCTGCCCTGCCACCAATACATTTTTTTATAGTGAACTCTCGACTCGCTCTTCTAAATATTGGGCGCACGTTACATGATCATTTAAATATTAAATAATGTTTACGTTAATTTATTTTGTAAATTATAAAAAATAATATTAAAATTATTTTTATGTATATAAATAAAGATTAAATTAATATTATTTTTATAATTAAGAAATTAAATTAATATTAATTTTATATAATTAAGAGATTAAATTAATAATATTTTTTTAATAATTGAATGATTAATTTTTATTAATTTTTTTAGAATACTAAAATGATGTTATTTTTTATAATTTAATAATTAAATTAATGTTAATATTATTTAAATGACTAAAGTGATGTTTATATAATTTTTAAATGATTCAATTAATAATTTAATTTAATTTTATATATATCGAGATAGAGTATAAATTTTTTTAAATCTTTTAAAAATATAAGTATTATTATTTTATTCTTTTAAATAATTTTAATATCAATTTAGTTTCTAAATTATAAAAGTAAAATTAAAATTATCATTTTATGTATGAATAGAGATTAAATTAATATAATTTTTATGATTGAAAGACTAAATTAAAGTTAATTTATATCATTAATATTAAAAGACTAAATTAATTATATTTTTTAATTGATTGAAAAATTAAATTAATATTAAATTTTTTTAAAAAATTAAAGTGATAACACGCACACGTATATATAAATGATATTGCATATGCATAAGTCCCACATTCTCTCATATAAGTTGATTCGGGCTAATAGTGTTGACGAATAAAAGAGAAAAAAAAAAAGAAGAGAAAAAGAATCATGATAAGGAAAACGAAAAAATTAATATGTGTATACAAGATTACCTTTATCAATATACAATCAATCATTATTATTCTTTTTTTTTTCTCTTTCTCTCTTGGCCTTTTCTACCTTAACATTATTGGTCCAACTCAAAATATATGAAAAAATGTAAAATTTATTTGTGTGCAAGTATCATTTTCCAATAACATGTAATGGGAAGTAAAATAATGCCGTGAATAAGGGTGTAAATCATTTGCCCATGTGATTGTGAAAAACAAAGGGCAACGTCAACTTTTTAAATGGCGAGTGGTTGATGGCAGTTTGGATTGGTTTAATTTTGTGAGAGAAATTATTTGAATTAAATCAATTAATTAATTTTTAAATTTAAAAGTAAAAATTATTCCTCCCATTTATTTATTTTAAAATTTTTTCATTCAAACATATTATAATAGGTGAATATAGTGAGTCCTAAAGTTTAAAGCGTAGAGCATGATAGAATATCATATAAAAATGCTATTAACATGTAACATGGATTTAGATTCTTTTGAGAAATATTAATATAAATTTTATTGTGTAAGAGCTTACTATAATAGTTTATATGGTCAACTAGTTATATTCAAAATTAATTATATCTTTAATTTTTTAATATATCTATTATGTAATAATAGAAGAGGATCCAAATTTTATGTAAAATGACATCTTGGGTGTAGGAAGAAAAAAAAAAGAAAAGAAATAAAAAAGAGATGTTTGTTTTTTTTTTTAACAAAAAAATGTTTGTTGAAATGGATGGAAGAAAATGAAATGAGAAGGAAGAAGATGAAGACTGAACAATGTGGTCCTTTCCAAAGACAATGATATTATGGGGCCAACCCACTTCATCCGATTGACAAGCACTAGTGTAGTCGTTTACACTTGGAAGTTGGACCACACCAATTTTCTTTTTCATCCATGTTTCTCCCTCTTTCTTTCCCATGTTCATTCAAAAAGTGCTATTAATTTGCAAATTTTAAGTATACATCTAACGTGATATAAATATCTTTTAGTATTTCAAAGAACGATAATTTCTCTGGGCCCTAAATCTAGATATGGTATAATGACAATTTATGAGATGAGATTAATGATGATAAATTTCCACTAGATTTTAAGCATCCCACCGTACCTTTTGAGTCGGGGCCACTAGTTAATAACGCTGTAGCACATTTGCTTTCTTTTTTTTTTTCCCGCTTTTTAAAAGAATTTATTAGCATTTGATAATTAGGGAAGTGTGAATTTAAACCTGTCACCACTTTGAATTATTGCTCAAATAGCTTATTTCCCATTTTTGCACACGGGCATGCATTAGTTAGAATAAACTTGAGGCCAACTTGTTTCCGGAAGAGAAAATTACTGGAACATGGGAATTGCCATCACTTATAGATATGGCTTGAAAATCAAGGAAGGAAGAGGGGAAATGAGGAAAAAATGATGAAAAAACAAAGAAGAGAAAATGGTCAAAAGAGGTGGGGGGAAGCTGACCGTTAGATTTGAATTTGAAAGGTTTAGTAATTAGTAATCAGTGTTCCAGTCATGGCTTATTTCCTTTTAGCTTGTTAAAATTAAAGAAGGATGTTAAGTGGGTCCAGCCCATAAATGAGAAAAAAAAAATGTACAAGTAGTCATGCACATGAGCCTATTGCATATAGGTTGGTAGAAATGACTTCTCATTTGTCATTGATGTAGAGTATGGTTTTTACATGCAAGAACAATCGTATAATGTGAAAGAAAAAGTGGCTCCAAATCAAGCTGAGTTAGATTGAATTACTGCATGCAAAGCAAAACTGCCTCAAGTGTGCTATATCTTAGTCATTAAACTCCCACTTCATTCCTTGAGCATCTAGACAATTCACAGGTTCTTTTGTAAGGCTTGTTGCTTTCTTTTTCCTTTGCCTTTGATCTGAAAAAGGATGAGTTGTCCCATTGATGACTGAACCGCAATGCCAATAGAATTGGTAACACCTTTGAATACCCTTGTCCTTGGAGACCATCAAATGCCCTTGTTCTTTTGCCTTCCTTCTTTTTTTTCCTTCAAAGTCTCTTTTGGGTGTACTTGTCCCAAAATACAAAGCAGAGGGCCCCAGATTACCTACCTTAGTAACCTATGCTCAGATAAATACCATAAGCATCCATATCACCAAACCAAAAAAAAAAAAGAAAAATATACGCATATCATAGCGAAATAAATGAACACGCAGTGCATGTCCAAATTCAGCTGCAGCCATTTGTAAACGTTAGAATCCTGCATGACAACACCTGAAGAAAGTTGCTAACCAGACAGAACGATACGATTTATGCGGTTGAGGGTCACGATCTTCACCAAACTGGATAGACTAATGCACTTGATTACAATTTAAGCAATCAATTAAGAAATTAAACTTGTACAAATGATCTTGACGAGCATCAACATATTGCATGTATTTAGCAACTTTTTGTCCATTTTCAAACATCATCAATTTCTTTTCTGCCCATAATTTATTTGAGTTGTCAAGGAAGCAAAGCTTCCCCTGACATGCTTCAAGCAAGACATATAAGAAGCAGACAAATGATATAACTCCAACTGTCTCCAATTTAAGGTCTGCAAGCTATGACTTGTACTAATTCTTTTGAAGCAAATTGCACTGGCAGAGTTTTGATTGTGTTTGACCAAAATTTTGCAAACCTAGTTTTGAAGAGAAATGAATTTACGGTGTAGTGTATTTAAAATTTTTTATTTTAAAAGTATTTTTTTTTCTAAAAAAAATGAAAGATTAAACACAGAAATCGTTTGTGCCAAAAAGAAGTCAAATATGTTGGGAAACAGATTCACCAAAGGAAAATGTTGACAGTATTGAGAGCTTACGGAATCCCCCGTTTTGTGAGCTTTGGTGGTCCCCTCTTGCACATGAAAAGAAGGTAAAGGGAAAAGCTTCCTTGTGTCAGCCAGAACTTGCTGCTAGCGCCATGTGTTTGATTTCTTGCTCAAAATGTTGAATTTGACCGAGTCAAAACTAGTCCTCAAAACGGGGTTAAACTTCAGATTATGCATGATGAACTTATCTGTCTAATCTTATTTCGATGTTGCCGTCTCTATATCTGTATCTTCTTTCTCAATCATGAATAGTATTTCCTTAATACAGGTACCTGATTCCCTTGGTGGTTGTTAATAGGTCAAAATTTTGGCATTTTTTATTTGTTTCGGCACACTCACTTTTTGACAGTCTCTTAATCATGATGTAATTGGATTTCATAGTCACCAGTGAATCTTTTCGTTTCCAATCTGGACCACAAAATAAAGAAAAAGAATATAAAATAGTCATGCCTGCAGCTTTTAGAAATCATATGATTAGAACTGGGAAAAAGGGTAAATCATTGGCTAATTTGAATTTGATTTGGGCTTTAGAACTGAACGGCAAGCAACATCTTCAGTTTTAACCTTTTCAGTTCACTCTTCCCATCCTTGTGTACTTTCCTTGGCAAGTATTGACTGCACAACATACAGTCCTCTTCCGAGCCCAAAGCACCCTCACAGAGCAGCTGGTGTAACCTTTGCATCCTTAGTCCCTACCGATATGATTGTTCTTACTATCACCTGGAAGGAAATTTGATGCAATCCCGATGGCTGCTAACGCTAGAACAGTTTCTCCTTGTAACAGTAAAGCAGAAGTCAAATTTATACATAGGTAAGCCTTCCCTTGCCAGTTCCACCATAATCAAAGTGGAAGAAAACATCACCCTTATCTTTACATATTGCATCAATAATAATGTCAAACACATTCCTTTGTTCACTAGTCACGTCCATAAAAGATTTTCATATTCTTCTCCAAGAGCCTCTTTGTCATAATCAAGTCAGATACAGTCAATCCTTCAAAAATTGGTAGCAAAGAAAAGCTGCAATATAGTGTCAATCTCTGCTAATGCTAAGTTCTTTAGTTGGTCATCATTTAAATCCAAATCTGGAAATTATCTCAGCGAAGAGATATTGAACAAATAACAATTGAATTTTGTTAAACTTTCACCAATAGCATGACTTTGGATCTCCATATATTATCCAATTGCATCTGCATTTTTGGAACCATATCTCCTCTTGGGCTCTCCTTGTAATCAGTTGTAGATATGCCTTTTCTATCTGAAAACATTGCCAAACACATTTCTGTTCCAGTCATGAGCATCCCATGTATAGCTAGCAACTGCTCCCTCCCAGTCACTATTCCTTTCCCACAACTTTCTAACCACTGAACTGAAGGAATAATCTTGCAACCAAACTGCATGGAACTGAAACTTGTTGCTCATGTATGATCCGATTTAAGCTCAGGAAGATGTTGACCAGAAGCTTCTAGGAAGCTCAATCTCCAGTTCTCCACTATACATTTGGGAGTACACGGTCAAGAATTGGTACACTATTGGAAAAATTTCATAGCTCTCCAGTATGTCCTTGCACCTCCCAATTTCTTATTGCTAATTGCCATCTCGCCTTCAGCTTCATCATGCAAAAGCTGATTATGGGTAATGCTATTTGTGTGTGTGTGTTTGTGGATTTAACTCAATGCTCGATATCATTCAGGTCTTGACAAATTTATTGCCCAGGATGATGAAAGTCATGAATACAGCTACAAGGGTCAAAAATAATGTTTGAACTACAGGAAGAAGATGCGCACCACCTTGTTGGACTCCCATCTGTACAATAAGCGTGAGTGTATAAAAAATCTAGAGTTGGAGTACAGGAAGATGTTGAATATAAACTGTGGAGAATGAACAATCATTACTTGCCTCGAGTTTATTAAAAAAGTGTTTCCTGTACATTACAATTTGTGCATTGAATCAATCAAAATTTTTAGTTCATTTGATATTTTTTTTAGTTCAAGTCCCCTGTTTAGTCTTTGTCAAAGTAACTACCAATATTTATTGGCAAAGTGCATAAATTAATGTGCACAATGTATACACAAAAAGCACTTACAATGTTTCAACAGTATGTAATCTTGATTGATTGGGACTTGGGAGGGAAAGGGCAAATACATTTGAGGCCTAGAATGCCTCTCATCTAGTTGGCTTCTTCCTTGCGCCAGATTCTGGTTGGCCCATGGTATGTCCTGTACCCCTCCGTAGCGTTCCCAAAAGAAGCACTATCATTTGGTTAGCTCAAACAAGACCAACTTCGCCATGGATACAAAGAAATGAAAGCTTCTCTGACGACAATGTTTATGTGATATTGATTATTGAATTTTAATATGAAACACCAAAAAGCTAAATCAATACACAAACAGAAATGACTATGGCTTCACCCCAACCAAAACTAAACAGAGCATGCAGTGATGACACTGTGGAGTTTCGTGACCAGAAGGCACAAGAAGTGGGAATGATGGGGCAGGGGAGATGGGGAGGGGGAAGTGCGGAAGAGCGGAGGGTTGTTGGGGATGCCGGGATGGGGATGGCGAGTGGAATGGGCGGAACGGAGGGATGGGGATGGGGGTTGCCGGGTTGCGGGGAAAGGAAAGTTTTTTGGAGTAAATTTACATTAAAATTTTTTGAAATATAAAAAAACTTTTTTCAGTTGAGATTAATATATTTAAAATGTTATAAAATCGAAAATAATTAATTATATTTTTTCTTTATTTTTTATTTTAATTCATAAGAATGTCATTCAAGTAAATTAAAATTTTAGTAAAACAAAATTTTATCACTAATAACGAGACAAGGATTTATATTTTAAATAAAAATTAATCTTACCTAAATAATATAAGAATATTTTGAAAGAAAATATAAATTCTATTTTATTGAAAAAATAATCTACAATGCAATTTTATTATTTGGGTGTTGATAAATAAGTATTTAAATTATTTGTGTATAATTTATTTATTCATGTAATTTATAAAAAAAGTGTTTAAACTTAATGATATAAAATGAAAAATAACATAAGCTTGTATTACATATGATTAAAAATTAATTATTTTTTTTCTCTTCATCCAAACATATAAATTAAAAATATACTTTTCTATTTATATAATATAAACTTACATTACATATGATTATATTTTCTTTCTTCTTATTTTTCTACTCAACCAAACAAAAAAAAAATTAATTCTCTTTTTTTTTTCAATTCATCTAAACATATAAATTAAAAATATACTTTTTCTATTTATTTTCTCTTTTTTCATTTTATTTTTTTATTTTTTTATCTCTCATTTTCTCTCTACGTCCAAACATAGTATATTCTAGTTCAATATATTTTTCACAATAATATTTGAATTTTCGTTGTTCAATTCAACAGAATTCGTTAGTCATAAGTATTATGTCCTGTTACTTAGTTAAAAATTATTTATATATTTTTTAAACTTATGTATAATATTATTATATTATATAATTAAATATTGTATTACAAATAATAATATTCCATATGAGTGATATAGAGTGATATTTAAAGATAATTCTTCTAGAAGGACATATTGTCCTGTTAAAATGAATTGAAAAAGAGAATAAAAGAAAGTGACATACAACTATAACAAACAATTTAAGAAGTTATTATGTATTTTAATTTAGTATTGTGTGAAGCATATCGACATAAGTCTCAATTTTAAAGATTATCATCTCAAAAAAAATTTCTTTAATGGTATAAAATTTTCTTACTTAAGTTTACATGAAGTACCATATATAATTTTGCATAGTCATTTCAAAGTGGGATTGTGATTTATATTTGGGTTCCTGTTTTGGCTTTTGTTAATGGCAATTTGCATATTCATTTCAAATACAAAAACATTATGACTTCTTAATTATAGTTAAAGATTGTGTATTTGATACTTCTTAATATTTAATAATTAAATAACATATACATTTAACAAGAACATCTTATTTTCAAAATTTAAACAAAAAAGCTAGAACTTATTATCAAAGTTAAAGATTAAGTAATTGATAAATTTGAATATTACTTTTTAATTATACTTAAGGATTTAATATAATACTTTTTTTATTCACTTTTATATGTCATATAAAAAAATTTATTTAAAAATATCTGTCATTTAAAAATATTAAGAGAGTATTAATTAATTTTTTTTAACTTTACCCTTATTTTTTAATGAAGAGAGAATTAGTGGAGTAAGTAAAATAGAAAAAGAGAGAAAATATTAATGAAATAAGAGAAAAGATAATTTAGCCATTTTGAATTATATTTTTTCACAATTGAGACTATTTAAAAACTTTTTAAATCTTTATGTAAAAACCTTAAACAAAAAATAAAAGTGAATTAAATAAGTATATTTTTAATTAGAAATTGTTGATTATTAAAAAAAAAACCTACAACTTATTAAACATAGTTAATGATTAAATATTACATAAAGTTGACTAAAACATGTTAATTTCAAATAAAAAAAGTAATCATAATTAAAGATTGTGTATTTGATACTTCCAAATAATTAATGATTAAATATTATATGCATTTAACTATATCATGTTATTTTGAAAAAAACAAAACAAAACTATAACTTAATAACCAAAGTCAAAAATTAAGTAATTGGTACTTTTGAATATTACTTCTTAATCATATTTAAGAATTTAATATGATATGCTTTTAACTAAAATATGTTGAACATAAAAAAAAGCTACAACTTACTAATCATAATTAATTAATGATTAAATATGATATAAAGTTAATTAGATCATGTTCATTTTAAATAGACAAATATTAGGACTTCTTAATCATAGTTAACGATTAAATACAATATGCTTTTAACTAGAAAATATTAATTACAAAAAAAACTAGGATTCAAGTATTTTACGTATTTTGACTAAAATTTGGTTATTTATTGAAAAATAAAATTAGGATATCTTTGTTACTAATCATTTAAAAAATCACTAGCATTTGTATTTACTCATAGTCAAAGATTAAGTATTTCATACTTCTCAAAATTACTTATTACTCATATTTTATAATTAAATATGAAATATAGATAGATAAAACATTGATTAAAAAAAATATTAAAGCATTATATGTTTTTCACTATAACATATATTAATTACCAAAAACAAATATTTAACACTTTCTATGTTAACTTTTTGTGGTAAATAAAAGTTTAGTGATAAAAATATCACAAATTTCACTAAGAATTTATAGTATTTTTTATTGGTTACTTATCAATAAAAGACTTCAACAAAAAGCAATATATATTTATTAAAATTCAGTTATTGTATGATGAAGAAATAATTTTGAAAAGTATGAAATATATAATCTTTAATTACGAGTAATAAGTCTTACAGATGTTTTTTAGTTTTATTTAAAAAAAACATAAGATGTTAGAGAGGAAAGTGTTAAATATTTAGTCTTTAATTGTGATTAATAAATATCTAATTGCATAATAAATAAATTTTATAGTAAATATTAATTTAAGAAATAAAATTATTGACATCCAAATCATAAAATTTAATTTTAAATTATTTCTTAAATAGAAAATTCAAACACACATTAAATTCATACACATTAAATTTAATTTTAAAATTTAAATTATTACAATTTTATAATAGATTTAATTTTTTTCGTAATAGTTTTAATAAAATTTGTTTGATGTGGCAGAAAAGTATAATTCACATAAAACAAAAAAATTTAAAAAAAAAAACACTGTTAGTTCGCTCATTGGTTTTATGCAAGTGTTACTGTGACACACCACAATCACAGAGACAGAGACCTCATCCCTCCCCATTGACTGTCCCCTTCCCCCTGCCCTCCCGCACTTCGCCCCTTGATCGTTTGACGCAACCTGATGTTTCATTATTTCCCTTTTCTAGGAGTAGTTTCACACTCTATTCATGACTTTGGTGACATTGTCGGTGACATTGGTTGAACTGTTGGGAACGCTGGTTGAACTTGCCAGTTGACCGTCAATGAATCTTGGTGGAGAAGATTATAGGCATAATTGATGAAAAAAAAGTAAATAACGGACTAACAAACAATAAGGTCATTTTACTGGACCTTTATTTTACCGGGTCTGTCAATGTAATAATCATAAAGTTAGGATTTAAAAAAAAATACATAAAACTGTTGACCGGTTACTGTAAGTCAGTTTTAAGGAGCATAGATGCTCCAAAACTTTTTAGGAGCATCGTAGAACGCTCCTTTGCTTTCAGCCTGATTATTTTTACTTGTAGAATATGGAAATCACAAAGCTGAAATTTTGACTGCTTACCTGTCAGTTTTTATCCATATTTTTCAGGACTTAGTTCGCTGGGCCAATAGAATATGGCATTGATGCAAAGCATTCTTCAATTGTCAGCCTCAGATAGCAGCAAGTGATATGTATTCATAGAACAATCTCAAATCCCAACAAGGATTATTATGTATACAAGAAAAGTAAAATATCCCCAAGATTAGGTTTAGGACCCCGTGAAGAATTTAGAAATAACTACACAAATTTCACAAAGACCCTTTAAAGCATTATTCATGAAGGCAAGCGGGGAATGGGTTCCTTTGAAAGCGGCTTGGCAATCATCAGCACCATGAGCAGCAGCACCAGCCAAATCAGCCAACTCAAAGAAGGTCTCAGAGTTCAAGTCATTGTAAGCTGTCTCAGTTGCTGAGACGGCCTTTTTATAATCACGGTCACACCTCTGAAGACGCCAGCGGTAGTGGGTTGAAGTGGCTTTCTTCAGCAGTTTTGCTATGTGGTCTCGGGTGCTAGTGGCATTGAGGTATGCCAAGCGAAAGGCAATGATGGCTAGCCCATAGCGATCTGATTCCGGGGTGTGTGGGTCCAAACAGAGAGACTCAACGCAGAATGAGTAGTTTGAAGTTTTGGCACAGACCTCGTCCACCAGTTCTGTTACGTTGTTTTTAGGGGCACCGGAAGGATGGACAAAGATGAACACAACAACACAGAAGAAGAAGCAGAGGGGATATTTGATCATATTCTTGCACTCTTTCTCCGTAGGGAAGTTTGGGATGTGAGGTGAATGTGAAGAGATATGGTCATCTATTTCAAATTTCCAATATATATCAATAAAGAAGTGAATCTGAGCCAACAGTATTGATACGGCTTTGCCTTACCCTCTCCCTTCCTACGTTACCTCATTAGACATCTCAAATACACCTCGATTTATGGTTATTCAACCCTTCTTGCCTCACAACTCGTCCCAATGAGAGAAGAGATGAGTTAAGATTCATTTTACTTGTGGGACGGAACGGATTTGAATTTAAAACGATCCATTCCGCCCACACTCTTAATATTTTATTTTTTTTATTTTACTCTCGTTTTTATAAATTATATTACAATTAATGACGAGGAAGAGGATAATAATAAAGAAATGATTGCATTAAGGAGAGCTATGCAAGAGTAAGTGTTGCATTTTATTTTTTTTTGTTGACTTCATATCTAATATTTTTATTTCTATGACTTTATTATATTTAGAATTGATCATGTTATTATACAAAAAAATGATCATGTTATTAATTTGTTTAATTTATAACTTATTAGAGTTTGTATTCTTCTTAAAATATATATTTTAATTTATATCATATTATACCTATTTTTATATTTTAATTAATTATTTTATAAATTTATAGCTAGAATGTGCATGTAGAATGTAGGTTTTCTATTTATACTGTGAAACATGTTTAAATTTTTTCATTCAAAATTTATAGAAACAAATTCTCCAGAGAAATAGAATGTGCGGGACATAATCGGGGTGGGAGAATACCTACAGTTATCATGCCTACACCTCCTTTATAAAAAGTAAAAAAAGAAAAGAAAAAGTGAAGCTGAAGCATTGAGGCAATCAAAGCAAATTTCTTAGTTTAGTTGTCATCTGTCTCTTCTCTCGAGTCATCAAAACGTGTTAATCACTAATTGCAGCGACATTTCACATGGATGACGTGGTGCTGTTGATGTTTGAGAACCGCGTACAATTGCGAGGCTGTTTCTAGCCAAACTATATCATTTTCTCTTCACTAACGCTTTAACTCCCACCGTGGCATTATGGCAATTCCAATAAGAAAAGCTTTCTTTCATTGAGAGGGTTTTTTATTTTATTTTTTTGGTGAATTCTTTGGAAGGGTATTTCATCCAGCTAGAAGATTGCTTCCGCCCTTTAGTTATGACGCTTGTAGTCACGGACCAAGCATTGTTGGATAGATGTACAAGCTTAATCTAATTGAGATTCCTACTCTATTATAAAATATGATAAGATAACATCTTATTTAAACTTTGTTTTATCTATGATTTAGTTTTATTTTTCTGTTGCATTTTATTTTTATTATTAATTTTTTATTAACTTATATAACAATAACTTTTATATAATAAAACTTTGGCCATCACTCAGGTTGAGTTCAACAAGTCTTCTATTCAAAATGTGTTCGTATTATGCAGTTTTAGTTAACAAAATTACTTGCTATGCCTATAATCATCAATATGGCACATCAGGCTCTCGGGTTCAGGGCAGTATACCACGCAAACATACAGTTTCAAATTTCTCGGTGGGAAAGCAAGTGGGAAAGACCCCTCAAGCTTTACTAAATACTAATTCATTTCTATTGCAAAATAGGCAACAAGCTTAAATTTCGTTTTCAATTAGAGGGCATCATCACTTTGACATAGCGAGTTAGCAGATAAATGTTCGTATGCAAACTAGAATTTTTTTACATATCTACTATATATTGGTAGCATTTTCATATATTTGATGCTCTTTCTTTTCCCCTTTTTTTGCTGCGTATATATTTGACTCTTTTGCTTCAATTTGAACGGCAATTGCGACTTTGACGCCTGGTGGGTGTTGACTTTATAGTCATACAGTAGCATTCATAGTTAATTAGCAGTATGATATTGATGATCACATGGGTACGTGAAGAATTGTGAGACGATATGAGCCTCACCTCACCTCACCTCACCTCACCTCGCCTCAACGATGACAATGACGTTGTTGAAGAAGGCATACACACATGTTGGTGTTTTATACTTTCCCTTCTTATTGGACAAACGGCTTAGGAAAGACCTTGTGCAGAAGTATATAGTTCTTCAACATGTGTTTGGGGTTTCGCAGTTTATGACAGTTTTTGGATTCTTATGTTTTTTCATTGAAGGGGCTCATAAATAATTGGTTTCACAGTGAGGTAGTGAGCTAGAGCAGTTAGAGATTTTCTGTAGTTTAAACATAAAAACTTTTAGGTTTAACCCAAATCTCACCAAACGGAAAATATTGCAACTTTACCACCAAGACTTGAGATGCGGAAGTTATCACCCAAATTCTTTTTTGGAAAATATTAAAAATCAACTGACTCATTCACAGTTCTTTCTGGGCCAAAATATGTAGAAAGAATTCCATTTGGACTATTTTTTTTTTGGGTTGTACAGGCATGGACCAACAAAAGAATGGAATAACAATATTTGAGAAGACGACACCTCTCTACTTGAGAGGCTGAAACAGGGGCAGTGAGTGACGTTCAAAATGAGCAGTGAGGGTCAGAAAATGACTCACGTGGTCTGTCCAAAGCAAAGAACAAGAGAGGGCAGCCACATATCAACCCAGCCCCATCCCAAATGGTCCCACTGAAGCCACCTCCAATACAAGCAATTGTTCTGTTCCAGACGAATCTTTCAGTTAATCTGCTGAACCAAACCCTCCCATAAAACTTACTGAGAAGACAATGGGTTCCACCATCACGTGATCATAAAAGCGTTGTTCTTCAAACCAACCAGTCGTGCTCAGCTGGGTTACATCATTTTTAATGCACGTTCTACTGGACACCAGAAATCGAAACGGTCGATTCAAAGTTTAATAATTTCACCGTATTCAAATCAAAATATAATTAAATATATATTTATATATTAATAAATAAATAAAAATTATAAAAATATAATATAAATTAATAATAAAATTATTTAAAATTTTAAAAAATTAATATCATAAAATAAAAAATATTATTCATATAAATAAAATAATATTAATTTATATAGTAATATAACATATAAATTAACCAAAATAAACATAATTTACAATTTATAATTTACATATTATAAACATTAACAGTGATAATATTTCTTTCATCTGACATTTTATCTCTAGTTCGAACTAAAGATCTTTTGTTAGAAATTATAACTATATACTTATTTTATATTAAATATATAATAAGGGTCATTATATAATAAGAGTATAATTAATTTAGCAATAAAACTGATAGTCTCATTTCTCTGTGACCCATGTTTGATTTCTTTGGAAGCACTTTTGTTAAAATTGTGAAGTTGAACCAGTCACACGAGCTAGACCGGACCGGCCCAGCCAGTAGTCTGGTTCTCGGTTAAAACCAATCCGACCAACCGGTCCGGTTCGATTTTCAAAAGCTAATTCTTAACCACCGCCTTGGTACTCAGTGAAGAGGTAATAATATCCAGCACCCACCAAAACCGATCTTAAATTGTCGGTTTGGCTAACAACAATGACTATATTGCCCAACTTGCCTTTGTTTTTCCAAATATATTCAGACTCTTGGCTGAGAAACAGGCAAGCAAAATGAATTTCAGCTGCTAGAGTTGCGCCTCAATAATCAAACAAAGGTACTCCAGAAAGCAGGGTGAGGATACATGCATAAGTATGTCCCGAAGCTTCACTTTACTGCTTTTCTTCCACAACGGTAATAAGGATCCTAAGTTGTGAAATAGTAAGAAGGTAGAAAACAGAGGGTACTACAATCCCATTTGAAAGGAAAAGATACCCAGATTGACATATGCCAAACACAAAAAGATATACAGACCATGTGTTCAGAGGTTCAAGAAGAGATCAATGATGGGTTAAGAATGATTAACTGCATAAGGTAGATTACATATATAGCAAAACAATACCTCTCTTCTAAGGGTCATACAAGCTGGATGCTATTAGAGAAAATGTGTACTTAAAATAAAAATGTACAAGAAACAAAGGAAAGACTACCAGACAAAAGGAGGCGTTTTGGGAAGAGGAGAGGGGGCACAATCTAAAAAACGCAGCCAAAGGAAAAAAATCTAGACTCATTTCATTTACAAGTACAGTCTGCATCTCTGCAGGTATGTGATCAAGGGTTGGAAAATGATAATCCAAAAAATACCGATAAAACAGGAAAATGTATACAAAAGAATTGTAAAGCTTTAAAAAAATAGAACCCCTATTCAGATGGAATTGCAGACCTATAAGGTGCATTGCACCATAGCTAATGCCGAGAAAACTTTTATAATTAAATGAACCATGAGACTCATCTATGGATTGATATTGCACTCTCGCAAATACACATGATCATAGTCCACATACTTCGTCCAATAACTTCGATACTTGGGAATACTTATCTCAAGCCATGGTTTCATGTTCCCATTATAGTGTATAACTGCAGCCCGTTCAATATCTTTTTGGATGACGTTGGGGTTGTAGCCAAGACCCAAGACATGCCAAGATCGGTTCAGTGGGAAAGTGCGTTTCCAGAATGTTATGAGACCAGGCGGCAGTGTTCCTAACTTCCATAGTTGTCTATCATGATTCTGCACGTCAGTTTAATTAGGAAAGAGAAATCATTTCACAATTCAAATCAGAAAGAAAGACTAAGAAACAAGACAAGTCAAGAAGAGATGCATGTGACTGCATAATGGATGGACTAATAATGAGTTTAGCCTTAAAATAAGCACCAAAACTTGTATATACATGCACTTTTTTGCAATCAAAATTCCAAAAGGCTGATCAAATTCCTACATTTAAGATATTATGTAACATATTCATGAACATGCCAAAGTACATAGAAAAATTTACATGTGCCTAAACTAAACCTAAGTGCATGAGCATTACTTACCAGCTTATGCAAAAAATTATGCATTTGATAAATAGTGACTGTAGCTAGATTGATTTTTTGTTGAGAAAAAGGATGTTAGGGAGACTTCACATTTATGTTAATGTCAAAAGAAAAAAAAAAGAAAAAAGACCCGAATCACTAATTTTAATTGAGTAACTACAATCACAAAAGGGATACTTTCTGAAAAGTGAACCAAAGTCCACCACTTACCAGCTTCTGCCAGTTGTGGTACACCTCTGTGATTTTTTGCCTCTTCCATTCCACTAAATCAAAAACATTCATACCATATGCCCATCCACAGGCATGAGGGTCAAAATTCTTTGCAATAAGAGGATGTGAGAAGTTGAGATAGCGATCAAAGCGATGGAAACTTTCTCCACAAGTTTCTACAGCACCATTTACATTGCCCTTCAAATCAATTGACCAAAGACCAGTCAGATCCTTCTGCACAATTATGTCATCATCCAAGAACAGCACTTTGGTGAGCTTTGGAAAGATCTCAGGCAGGTAGAAGCGGAGGTGGTTCAAGATAGATAAATACTTTGGATTCCGAAACTTCAGGTTGGAATCAGAAATTGCTCGATTAGCCTTAAAGTAATAATCTATCATAGATGGAGAACCCAACTGCTTAAGAACAGGACTGTAACTTGAATTCAACCATGTAAATTCTTCAATGTTCTGGACTTGAATGGTTGCCTTGCCTGGTGGATTCACCAAAAACCATATCCTCATTGCTGCATAATTGAGCCTATCGGTAACAATGTGAAAAACATGTTTTGAGGCGTCCTGCAAATTTATTAATATAACATTATTATAAGCAATATCAATAAGAAATAAAAGTGCCACTGTTGATATTGAAAATTTTAATTTCTTTCAATTTACTTTTAATTCTTCACTAACTGTGGGGCCAAAATAAAACGGAAACAAGTTTGTTTGAGTCAAAATAGACAGAGTAGTTACATCCCTGAACAGCCATACCGAATTTTCTTTTGATGTTCTTAATCTTGGCTGCCAAAAGAAGTCTAGAATTTTCTTAAAGTGAAAACAAATTTACCTTAGCATTGGTAGCTGTTGAATTCACAACAACAGCTGTTGCCAATATGTTATCCGAGAATATTGCATAATGGTATAGTCGAGGATCTTCTAACTTCTCTTTGATTGGGGAACTGTTGCTGAGAAGAATTCAAGTTATAATACTCAGTTGTAAGGCGCAATGGAAGACAATGGAGACCTTTAGGCAGTGTTTTTAGCTGTCACTTGTGTTAAGAACAAGGGTCTGCTTCTTGTGCACACGAAGCTGCTCCTCCGTTGAGTGGAGCATAGCCCTAAGCTTCTTCACAACAGCAGCACAATCATCTTGAATTTGCCTTCCTTTCATCAATGATTGCTCCATTGCCTTCATTCGCTCATTTGCACTGCATTAGTAAAAGTATAAATACAGACTGAAACAGTAGCTCAGTGCGGAAATTGAGCTATTCATCATGTTCATATGCAGCTTGAGAATAAACTTAGAGATGAAAGAACAAACCTGAGAGTTATAACAAAACAGGAAAACATGATGACAGATATAACAAACAGTTCTTAAAGGTGCACTTACTTCCTAGGTAAATCAGAATCTTTGCTTGCATCTCCAACTGTTCGTGAAACTTCCTTTACTCGTAAACGAAGCTCCCGAGTGAGATGGGGATTGTTTTTTACTGCCGGGAGGGAAAGATAGATCTTAGCCTGGATGAGCTGATCTTTTAGTCGCCGTACCCGAGCATCTGATGGCATTTGGTCATTCTGCTTATTGGTTTCAGATGATATGGGTCCTTTCTTGTTTACTTTGCTAGAAGATTCAGTAGGACGTTGCTCCTGCTTAGTAGCCTGAAAAAAGATGCGCCATATCTTAAGAAGAAAATTTCAATCTGCATTGAGGTTGTTTTTCCTTCATTATATTAATCTAATTTTCTGAAAACTAGGGTTGGAAAATGAAGTAATGAATGTTGATGGGCAACACTATACCTGCAAATTATTTGTTCACTTGCCTCGTTTAGGGGGGGCTAGGTGGCTAGGGAAGAAAGTGATTGAAATTGTATAAGTATGGTCATAGAAACATGACCATGGGTTAAGGGATCCAACAAAATAAAATATAACTTAGCAGTTGACAAAACTTCTATTCATTTTGATCTTCTCAGACTCAATTTTTTACGATACTACAAGAAACATATTAATGAAAGCCAATAAAAAAAGAGAAGAAAAATGTTGCACCCTATCAACATGCCTATGTTGTATTGGCACTGCACATGAATTGAGATTGCACCATGTATACATTTTTTTCATGTCAACTACAAATGCATACAAGTTTGGTCTAAGTTATGTTTGTCATAGAGACACAAAACTACACGTTTAGACTATTATAGAATTAAGTCATCAACTGGGCTTGATCAAAACAACATTAAAACATGAACCGATTTCTATTTGCAATTAAAAATCAATTATGTCAAGAGTTATCAATGCAAACAATCAGACCTTAAACTCCTGAAAAGATGACCAATTCAGGCACCAGAACCACTCAAGCATACTAATAGCATGTTTGGTTTAACTTTTGTAAATCCCCAAACCATGGTTTGGGTAAAAGCTTGACCAGAAGCCTAAAGAAATTTTCTTACCCAAAATGAACAAAGGCAGACAGAAAAATCAAGAGGCAAATATATCACCTACCATAGTTTGAGATGCTTGATCAGAAGCATCTGATGATTTAGTAAGTTTCCCATCATTGTCATCAACATCAATAGTATCTTCCCCATTTACATTTTCACCAGTTGCATCAGCTTTATCCAAGGTGCTGTTTTGATTTCCTTGCTTAATTTCATCTGTCACCAGTTTGATGGGATTCTCCCCTTTAGTTCGATCTTCCTCATTTGTAGTTGACAATACCCTAGCAGATACATGCTCCCTTGATTCGACCAGGTGCAAGTCTAGGTCAACCAAACAATTAGATTAGATAATAATGAAAAATACGAGAAACAGGACCCCAAGAAGAGATGGGGCGAGAAAAAATCTTACTGAACGACAAAGAAGCCCAAAAACAATACCTAGAGGCAAATTCTTTTTGTTCGTATTGTTCGTAGAGTCCGCTGTATATACAACGCCAATTGGTTCCTTAAGGACAGTTGAAGTTTCCTATTTGCAAAATGATAAATTTCAGCAAGAAATTATCAAAGAATTTTAGTACGTAGGTATATGCCCCCAAAAGGGAAATTTTCTTCACAAGCGTGAATTAAAAGGGGGAAAAAAAACGAAAGAAGGAAACTTTACCTGGGGTAGCAGATTTAAATGGCCAGAGTCTGCTGCACTAAAAGGCTGACACGACATAAGAAAAGAAAATTCACATATTCAGAGATCTCACTCTATTTGAAATAAAGAGTCGAAAATTGTTTTCAAGGAAGGATACATTACTTACAAAAGCAGTAACATCTTCAGTAGCTGCAAAATGCATATAAAAGACAATCCAAAGAAACGAAAAATTAGCTAATCGTATAAGTCTACGGGGTTCAGGAACAGGTATTAGAACAACGAATTTTGGAAGCCGTTAACTGATGAATAAAACTAAGGAAAACTCACCGGAGGGGTACTTGAAGGTGCCAAGACGATCCGTGTAAAGCACAATTGGAGCAACAACAGTAATGCAAAGCAGCAAGAGAACAATGTTTCTCACCGACACCATTTCTACTCAAACCCCAAAGTTACAAACCTTCTATAGTCCACCACTGCAACGAATTATTGTGGCCAAGGAGCCACAGCTGCGAACGCCGGAAGGGACACGGAGAGAGAGTGAGAGAGGCCTCTGCTGTCACTTTCTTGAGAAAAAGCCACGCGTCCCTTTAGAGCCCACACAGATTCTACCTCAGAAGGCACTGCTACGAGCAAAAATAAAAAAAGAAAAAATTCAACCCAAGAAACAAACTTTTTCAGCAGAAAAAGAAGACCCACTTTATCTTTTTCTTCTGGGCAAGCTAGAAATCTGAGAAAATTTGGAGGGCAAGGGTTTGGCCAGAAACATAGAGAAGGATAAAAGCAGAAGCGAATCTGACGAACTTACATTGAATTGGCGAGGAGAGAGAGGAAAACGCATTTTGGGATCGGAAACAGAGAGAGATGCTCTAAAATCGCAAAACAAATAGGACCCATTCTCCAAACCGCTATTCCTTCATTGGTTTGAAAAATGCACGACCATGACCAGTTCCAGAAAGCTGAAGATAATAGGAGCAAAGGCAAAGGCGAAGCAATGAGGATCGATGGAGACACAGAGATCAGAGAGAGAGAGAGAGAGACAGAGATATCATACTAAATAAATACTAAGTAGTAATACTAATGTTTGGCTTGCCTTTTTTGCAGTTGGCTTTGTTGCAGAGTGTGTGTGAGTATTTGCAAACGGCAACTTTTTTTTCCCCAAAACAGCAACAAAATTATGATTTGTGATTAATTAAATTTCTATAATTTCTCACGCGGCTGTGACGCGTCAACCCCACGTGAGAAGTGACAGCTAAGAAGGATAATAATCAAAGTGAAACTTGAATGGCTTGTGTTGTTATATACTCCAGTTTAAGTGTGCGACTTTGTGTTTAGATTAGTTGTCAAAAGATGACACAAACACAAAAAAGATTTGTTGTGAAAAAATAATAATAATTAATTTTATAAGATATTAATTATGACAAAATTAATTTTATATTTAAATATGTTAATTAATTTTTTTAAAAAATAATATGTTTTCTTTAGATTGTATAAAAAATTATTTTTATATAGTCAATTATTAAAAGAATATGAAATAATTTATTTAAATTCATATAATATTTGATGTGTGGGTAAATATAGTAAATTTATGTGAATTATCAAAATAATCAAATAGCTTATAATCCAAAATGTTTAAAAATATGCTCAAAAAAATAAGTTGCTTTCAATCTATTCAAAATCATAAAAGATTATAATTTATTTCATATAATTAATACTAAATATGAATTAAAAAAAAGAAAAAATAGCTTTTATGATAAAAAAAAGCTATTTTTCACAAAAATTAAACATTCCCAAACACATGCTAGATCCTATATGTAATATAATCTTCATTTATTTTAAATAATTTCAAATTATTTATTCATACATATTATAAAATAGAAAATATTATATACCTAAAAATTTTTGTCATAATTTTTTAGTATAATAATTTAGTATATTTATTAATTTTTAAATATGTAACTAATTCTTAATTTTTTATTCCTTTTAATAAATACTATTTAATTTAACTGAATCCCGTAAAAAAAAATTAATTATTTTTTCACTGTATCGCTTTACTCTTATAAAATTTACTTTATAAATATGTTACCACGTATAAAATTTATCACATATGGAATTCAAATTTGTATTAGTTGCTTGTTTGGCTGCCCAATAAACAATACGCGTGATTGGCGGCTCTTGTGTGTTAAAAAGGCTAAATAATAGGAAGCAACCATAGTGAACCGAGTTATGTTTTTAACTATAAATTAAATTTTTATTTTCAATCATGTTAAAAGATAAAAGACTGTTTCTTTCTATTTTTTTTAAATGACGACATGAATATTTTAACTTATTATTTTTGTTAAAAATTATATATAATTTTTACTATTAGCTCAATCTTAGTAATTTTCTCAAACCACACATTCTTTACATAGTCATTTTTTGTATAACTATTTTGAGAGACATTATTTTATTTTAATGAATTATCAAATATTTATTAATTATTTTTTATATTTAATAAATTTTAAATATTTACTATAAAAATTAATAAACAATAAATATTTAAGAATTTATCACAATTTGATAATTTTTTTAAATATTTCTCATCGTGTTTGGCCAATGACTAAGTAAGAAAATAATTTCATGTGAATCTATTTTTCTAATCTCTAAACATGATTCTTACCAAAGTAAATTTTTTGCCTAATTCTTAAAACGCGATTTTTACATCATGGTCAAACAAGAACTCAGGCCAATATTTTATATTTATTATTTATATCTAAATAAACAATGCCCAGCTGCAACCACTCGTGCATTTTCGTATGCTTCGGACTCTGTGTGCTCATTCTCAATCACAAGTTTAGATAAGATCTTTTATAAAATTACAGGGAGGCATGTCTTTTTATTTTTTGAGGTAATAATACAGAGAGGGCTATTTGGCCTCTTCCACTGGCATACTGTAATTTACCAAATAAGGTTGCGTGTCATCGCGCAACTCAACAATTATACCTCTCACCATTACATTTCATTAGGTGTCTGCAAAAGCCCTTTATTTCCTTATTAAACAAGTTGCCTATTTTGGGACGAAATACGACAAAACAGAGCATTTTTATGTGACGACAGCTACTAAACTCTATGGCTTTAGTTGGGTCTTAATGTACTAACTTCCACCAGCAACAAAGACAACTAGGTAATCCAATTCGTCACACGATTTATTCACAACTATACTAATATATTATTAATATCATTGTTTAATTTTTAGAATTCTAAAATTATGAATTGAAGAAAAGTTATAAGAGATAAGTTTTTATTCAAATCCGGATTTAAAATTTTTTAAAAGTTAAATCAAGTTCACATTATATTAGCTAATTATTAGGAGAAAAAAGGAAAAAAAAAGTTTCATTAATGATAATGAAATGACAAACCCTTTTACTTTTACTTCCACTTTTACTATACAATGCAATTCATCATAGCAGATTTGTGGTGATAAGGAAAAGAGAATGGAGATGTATTATACATATCTTATTCATATGGCTTTGTTTTACCTTGTTTAGATTTTAAGCTCATTTCTTTGGATCCCAAAATAGGGCTTTTGGAAATATGAAGACCACAAATTACAACATCGCAAGTTGCTCTACTCTACACTCTCCGGACACAACCTAAAGTGTCGGCACAACCAAGAGAACAACTGCCCACCCTGGCCGCAAAGTCGCCATTTCCTATAATTGTTGCTTTTTTTTTTTCTTTTTAAATAACTTTTTCTATATTTATTTATTCTACATCTCTTTTAAAATTCGTGACTTGTCATTTCAACTCATAACACTTATAATAAGTACAACTCTTTAATATTTGATATAGTTTTGAGCTATTATAAGATTTTATTTGATATATTATATAAATAATAAATAATATAATATAATTAATATTATTTATTTTTATATAATATTTTAAATAAAATATTTGATAATATAATATCTAATTAAAATAATTTTATTTAATTTTGACTTATAATAAATAATAATTAAATTATTTTATCTTACAGAATCTTATACAGTTAAAATTAAATAAAATTATTTTGATCGACTAAATCGTTATTTAATATTTTATCTAATTATCCATCCTTTATACAATGTATTAAATAGAACTAAGAAAATAAAATTCTACTCTTACCGTGAGTGCTTAAATGCAACTCCTTAATTCGTTTTTGGCCAGCGCTTCATCTAACAAACTTTGGAAGTTTTTGAATTTTCATTATTGAATTTTATATTCGTGATCCATTTTAGTTTAAGAACAGGGAAAGAGACCAACTTCCCTTAGGAAATATCGTCCAGAATAGACCCTATCAAATGAATAAATTTTTTGTATAGTAATTTTGATTTTTTTCTTAAATTATTCTGATTTTCTTTTATTTATATATTTATCTATTTATTCAATAACTTTCAACTTCTTTTTATCCCCTTCCCGTTGTCCACATTGATGGGGCAAAAGCCAGAAGTGCTTCGCTGATGAATTTTTTCTTTTTTAACATAAAAATGAAAAAAAATAAAAATTTCTTTCCTAACCCTTCTCTTGTCTTATTATTTGAGTTTTGTCTACAATACTCGCTTACTAGCAAAATTATTAAAAAAATCTTATAAGATTGCAATGGACCTCATGGTCACATAGTCATAGTAGTAGATAGCATTATTATATTATCATATGTGATGCTATCTCTTCAAGTAACGTGATTTGGCTTTCATCATCTAAGATTCTTTTTTTAAACCATTGTGCTGATTCTTCATCTCTGTATCTCTCTCCCCTTTGATAAAAACAAATAAAACCTAACATCAGGAAACTATGGTGCAATACAGCCAGTCAGCTACTAGCTGTTAATATTAAACGTTAATGATCTTCTTATGCACATGTCTACAGGTTTAAACCAATAGTCTCGTTGCCACACCATTAAGTTATAATAACATTTAGTATGTGTTTGGATTAGCTTATTTTGTAGTTAAAATAATTTATAATTAAAATCTTTTTGAGAGAATTTAAAAAAAATGATTTTTTTTCTTAAAAAAAAGCTATACCAAGCATGCTCTTAGATTATTTATGAAGTTCCTTCTATAGAGACAAGGGAAGAATAAGATATAACGTTTTAATTTTTATAGTTTATCAAGTAAACTAATCAACAATTTTATAGATAATCTTCAGATTGGGCCAGAGTGACAACACTGAGGTTAAAGCTCATTTAATCTGGCGTGATGTGAAGCCATTGGACCACACAAGCTGAATTGACGCAGAGAAGACCCAAAACTGCATACAAGCAAGAACCAACCTTGCTCCTGAAGCTATCTTTTGGAAGGGAGAGCATGTCCGTGAATCCATGATTTCGATTGTCATTTTCTGAAGAGCTAAACCTTACCCTGGAAACAAAGGATCCTACGGGAGGTTTATGTGAGTTTAAGGGGAAAAAGTTTTCAGAAGGATCAGTTGTGTAAATAGCACTAATACCACAGCAAGTCCCACTTGAATAATTTTGGAGGAGATATTTTGGCATTTTGACTGTTGAAACCATCTCTAAAGCAACAGACTTCTGTTGATCAGTTAAAAATAAATGAGAAAATTAAACTGATGGGAAACAAAGCAAATGATTGAAGTACTCCATTAAAAGACACAGGCAAAGATTGTTTTCAATAATTCCTATCAATGTTAAACAACCTTTGTGCCCCCAGAACAATCAAACATTACACTGATTTTTCAACCTGTAGTAACCCATGCACAAAGCTACAATTCCTCTTTGATCTATATCCTATTTACAAGAATCCCTTTTGCCTAAACTGCATTGTCAGTTTTGTTCTTCTGGGCCTAATTTGGATTGTTGTGCACAAAATTGGTTTTCACTTTCCAGGACTATGCTACATTGTACCATCTACATAGTCACCTCCATTCCCAAGGTCAGTGGTTGTGTATGACATACATACTTCAACTTGGAGCTTCTAAGTTCAAACTACGGTTTATGGGATGAAATGAAACGAAGTAGATCCCTTACAACAGGTGAAAGATATGGAATTCCAATTTATACTGAATGCTCTATATTTTCTATTTGATCAGCATACAAGTCCATGTGATTTTATTTGGACAATTAATGAAAAGGTGTGACAAAATTGATGAAGGCTTACCCAAATAAGGGCCATGCAGAAAGGAGAGGATAGAAAGGAAAAATAAAGAAAGAAGAAAAAGGAAGAAAGTCTGGGAGATGGGGCTAAAATTAAACATTATACTCCTAACCCAAATTTCTCATATTGGGAATTCCATCTGAGATGAAGACTGTAGTAATGTAGTTGGAACTATGAACATCAAACAATGCCAATGTTGCTGTTGTTGTTAAAGAGGCTTATTGAGCAGAGAGCTCCAAATGCAATCCACATCCTCTACTTCCAGCTCCAACATATCACTTTCAAATGGCTGCCATGCATTCTCTACCAACTTGTCTTCTGGAATATGTGCCATGGATGCCTCTGGAGTCTCACACCAACCAAATGCCTCGAAGAAATCAATACTAGCAGCTTTAAAGGAAGCGTCTTCGCGTTCTAGAGATGACGAGAACTTGTCTTCAAAATCCAAGAAGTAGTCCTCTGATTTGGATGTGACACCATCTTTCAGCCAAGGGAAATCAAACACCCCCTGTGCCAAGTGGGAATACCATGCCTTGGAACAACCCTTCTCTTCCACGTCTTTCTTGTCCTTCATTAAGTTTGTGCCATGAAGATCTCTCTTCTTTGCGTTGTTGTGATTCTCAAACGACCCAATGTGAGTTTCATTCTCTCCTTCTCCTTCTCTTGCTCTCTTCGCCTTCTCCTGCTCCATTTATAAATTCCCAGATAGCGTTTCTGTCAATGCAAGATTTACAAACAACGTAATTAATCGGTATCCACCATCCAGTACCCCATTTGCACACTTCACAACAATCAAACACAAAGCTTAGAACACATCAAAGGTTGCACATTGGCAAGATCATATTTTTTAATTGACAAAACTGGATACATTCATCATCTCAGATTTAATCAACTATGTATGGGGTGGATAAAAAATGTACTATAGAAGTGAACAACAACAATGTAATGGAAATGAATGATTCAATTTTCAGAATGATTATCTGAAACGATGATGATCCCAAAGAGTAATGGGGTAGTTGGGTTACCTTTATGAGTCTTGAGGCTAAGGGAGAGCGAGGGGACCTAGGTACGTATATCTATCTATGTAACATGTGTGTATCTGTCTGGAACTTGTTGGTGGTAACGTATGCTAAAGAAGAAGGGTTAGATATGGTGAGCGTTGCACACACGCTAAGCCATTTTAAGCTAAAACCGTCACATAACACATCACACAAAGATATGCATACACATTTGTTTCACGCCTTCCACCCTTCCCCTGACACCAGCAATGTAATTGGAGAGAAGGGTTGGCTCCTCCTTTTGCGTTTCTAATTTTGGTTAACGAAAGACCACGTTGATGGGGGTTTACATTTAACCTTCCCTACCATCCATTGATAAGCAACCAACTCTGCGTTCTGATGGTTTTATGGTAATTTCAGGAGGGTAAAGGACTGCGAAAAATGATTTGAGGCTACCCTAGTTTTTGTTTTTCCTTTTGGGCTGCCTCTTTCTTGGTTTTATTTTTCGGATTTTTGGGTTTTGCTACTTTTTAAGAACCTATGGCTTGAGGCTGCTACTTGCTGTTTCTAGGTCTACCTATGGCAGGCTATATTTATTTTGTGATTTCTGTCGTTTTGTCGTAGAATGGCCCCGAGTCTATCATGAACGAGACACCTCACTGGGACCAATCACTCTCAACTGATCCATTATGAAATGCTAACACAAGGGCGCTGCTAGAAATACTTATAGCGGGTATCTTGACATGAAGCACATTTACAATCTGCAACTGAAGCATAATTTCACACCGAAAATAGAACTGCTTATCACTATGATAAAATGATTTAAAATATGACCATAAATCACTTTTTAAGTTTTTATCTGCCAGGCACTTCTTTTTTTTAACCACAAGATGTTTTCAAATTAATCTATGCTCAAGTGTCGGCTCGGTCTTAATCACAAAGTGCTTCCAATGAGATTTGAAGTCCTGCATTGCAGGTAAAGTCTGCCTACAAGCTTTTCTTAAGCACTTCTCGTGCTTCTATAAAGTACTTTCAAATAAACATGGTCTCAATAAGTGAAAAAAATAAAGTACTGCCAAATGACAAATATCTTTTCGGTTTTTTTTCTTTTTTTTTTTTTTAAGAAAAGGGTGAGGGAATGGAATCTCCCGAGTTAGTCTCGCTTGTAGTCTGTCCATAAACTTGCAGCACCAACACGAAATCCAGGAGGAAGGCGTCCAATCCAACATAACAGATACTGTAATTGTATTATAGGCGACAATTTGGACACAGGCCCAAAATATTACAATCACATACCCATCCAACCCAACAAAATAAACTAGTTCAAATCGGCCGGATTAATTTGGGCCAACCCAATTTTGCTAAGTATTTTAATCCGACGCAATAGACTGACCCGTTTTGTTCACCAACCCAACTATTTAGCATCCTATTATTTAGTAGAACATAGCTCAAATGGGCCGGACCTCTACGTAGCTACATGAAGTGTGAACTTTACATGACTCGGGGGATTCCAAATCAGTATCAGTCGTCACTGACTTGTATCGACTCGACCATCTGCACAGGAAACTGCCACCAGATATTTAAAACACATTGAACATCTGTTTCAAGCAAAACAATATCACTCGGAAGCCACACCCGAGTTATCAACAGTCAGGAGCTCAAAGTCTTGCACAAGGCCTATCCTACCATAGCTGAATGCAGTGGCTAGTCAGTACTCGTTGCAGCCACTGCCATCGCCACAGACCTGTAGGACGCCAGCCTCGACCACTCAACGTACCATGAATTCTGTTTGCGCTCTCGGTGCAGCTCGGAAATTACTGTTCTTGTGAATGTTAACTTGTTCATACAAGGATGTCCCGCTTTTCCTTGTCCATCAAGGTGAAGGCAATATCTGTAAGGACACCTGAGGAGGGAGCCAGGGCAAAATGTAAACTACAAGGATACAGAAGAAGGGGAACTATTTCACACAAATCATCAGTTGTACCAGAGACAACTACATACAGTAGTTCACCTCATCCCCTCCAAACTACGTAGATTTCTATACAAACCAAAGTTGGCACTTACACTTTCTGCACAGATGATAAAATACAACGAAGTCATTTACAGCTTAATAACAGAGAGTTTATGACATGCATTAGAAGGCGGATCGTGATTGCTTCTGATGGGGAAGTAGTTGATAAATTCCGATGATGGCCCAATGTCCGGTACACTTGATCCAATATTCGCCGCACATGCGGTGCAATCCTAGGATCTGCTGGGTTTATTGCAGCAGCCACATCTGTCATCCATGCCAATTTTCTGGGTGTCTCGGTATTGATGTCACAGGACAGTTGCTGGAGAAGAGACAGAAGAACTCCTTGGCTTAATGGCAGTGGCAACATTGTCAACAGACCCGCTAAATCAACCTGGTTATGAAGCGGTATGAAATTAAATATTAGCTAAGATGACTGTCTGATATAATCACACAAACTACAAATTGAAGCATTGACCAATAACAATCTGTGGAGATCTGATTTGATCTTCTTTGGGGGTAGTTGGAGTGATTGGAGTGGGTTTATGAGATATGATTTCACCTTTAAGTAGAACTAAAGATGGAGCCAAACTATTGTACGAATTGCAGATGAACTCTAGCACAGACAATAATGGAAGATCACTCTCCCTCTGTGTGTGTGTGTGTGTGTGTGTTTTAAACGGAAGAGCAGTTTTTCAAGTGGATATGGTCAAGAATTTTCTTGAATTTCAAATTTAATATTGCATGCTTACAGATTTTAGCAAGGACACCTAGAAATTTATAATTTTACTCTAAGACATTGAATTCAACGGGGTTTATAAAGTTTTCCCAAATCACTGAATTGGATTTTATCCAGTGCTTCAAATATTTAGAATCAAGTTCAGCAATATCTACAGTTCAGTAAAAAGAAAATCAAGCTCCTCTTTCACTATCATTCTATGTTTTGTTCCACTTTGATTAGTTGTTCATGAGTATTGAGCACCATTCCCAACAAATGCAGTTGTGACTCAAGTCAAATAAAGACAGACATGATTGTCTACCTGAGAACATAACCAAGAAACTATTGAAACATCACTTCTATGAAGCGCTCCAGTGAATGCTTCCTCATATTTTGCCTCACTTATCAACCTTGATAGTTCTTTGGTAGGATCCTCAGCCTGCCAAGTGGAAGTGATCTCATAGTGTGGAATACCAAGAACACTGATCAAAAATAGGAAAATACGGGGAATGACAACACTGACAAGCAAACATACCATCTCATGCAAGCCATTGCTGATTTGTGTTACAAAGGGATCTGCAGCTACTTTGGAGTTAGCTGCAATTGCTAACAGTTTATGTTGTCCATCAGCTAATTGCGCACTCAAAGTTTGAGTGATTGATGATGCTGAATTAATTGTATCCTGTGAAATCATACACTATCAAACGAGTGTTCAATCATGATAAATCAGACAGCACTTGGTAGTGAAGGCCAGAAACAAGAGTTATCAAATGGAATATCAGGAAGAGTGCAGCTTTAGAGACCAGCATATCCTTGCTAATAACCCATCAACATTTGTTAGAGAAGAAGAGATCCTCGATTGGAGATATAAACTAATTTCAAATTGAGCTTCTGATCAGATTCTAATAGAATGCTTGAAAAACCCACCACAAATCAATTTATAAATGTGTGTGCTTTAATAGGCATACCTCCGTAAGTATGTCAGATATACATTCCTTAAATCCAACCTCAATGAACCAAGATTCACGTCTCTAGAAGACATGCATGTGTGGATACATATAAGTTGACTTTTTGACTTAGTGGTGAGAAATGAAATAGAACTTTTAGTTTCCAAATTAGTTTTCTTGCTTAAGATTTTTTACTTGTTTATATAATCAATCATTTTAGTAAGAAAATATATCATAATAGATCATGATGCCAAATTATTCCTTTAAAAAAAAAAAATCATGTGAATGAACTGAAATCATGACTATAAAAATCTACCATATATTTTCATGTATCGATTGGACACTTCATGGGGACAATAATTATTCTATCATATCCTAAAAAAATTATTTAAATTACATCTTACGAGTGCAATTGTGGCATGTAACTTATCACCAAGGTCTAACAAAATCTTTGCCAATTAATGAAACAATAGAGACTATAATGATAGAAAGGCAAGAATATCTGACAGCAGGAAAACAACATTGAAGGTAGAAACCATGCCATCTGTTCTCAAAACAAGCATCCTGAACATACCCTTAAAGTCATGACTAGAGGAGAATGTGTAGAATCATACTGCTGTTGAATAGCAGTTGTGTGCTTCACAAGCCCATTCTGAAATGCGACATCAATTTGCTCAAACATAGCTTTGCATGATATCTCAAATGCAGGAATGATTGACGCTTCCAAACTAGTCCTAAGTGCTTCCTACAAATAAAAACACCAAAAGAAATGATTAACCAAAGCAGCCTCCAAGTGCAACAAGTTCCAGAACAATTAGGAAGCAAATATCATACTAAACTCAAAATATACAGCCAGCTTGAATTGCACTACCAAGAGTAATATGAAATAAGACATGGATGGATCCTTCAAAATGAATAATTTTTCAGAAACACTTTAAAAGTACATGCTCAGAGATGGGATTCAAATAGGTAAATTTGAAGGTGGCATGATTAAATGTTACCTAGAAACAAAACTACAATAAATCTAGGTTTAAACCTTTCAAGGCTCCAGAAATCTAAAATAGCTTGCAAACTGAAGCGTGAAGCTAGAGCATTTAATTTGCAAGCTGTTTAAAGAAGGAACAACCTAAGATGGACGGATGGTAAGCTCTTCAAGAGTAAAAGAGAGCAGTGACAACAAAACTGGAGTAGATAAATGGTCTAATTGAAGTCAAGTTCAATATAAAATTGCATACACACAAATCTGAGCTATCAACGCTATGAAAAACAATTAAAGAACCAGAGAAACCAAACTGATCCAACTTTCAGATATTGATGAAGCAAAACTGAAACTTCCAAGCCTTTGCTCTGAGTAACAGGTATCAGCAAAGTTCAGACAGACCTTACTTTTAAATGTTATCTAGGAAATTATTAAATTTGATAACATCTTTCTTCTCTTAATAATGCAATGCCCCAAGTTATGTGAAGCTGCAATGGTCCCCATATATGCACGTACGAAAAGATGGCATTGCTTGATGTAGGGATGTAAAAAAACTCTCTACTATATTTAAGTTGAAGTGTGTAATATTATTAGACACTACATGATTATTAGAGTTTCAGATGGATTTATGGCATTACCGATTCCAAGTTTTATAATCTGTGTTTTTTTTTTTTGAAAAAAAAATAGCCTGCTGTCTCTATTATATAATTGAGTACACTACATGAATCTGTCATTTTTTTTGAAGAACATAGATATACCAAGTTGTCCAATTATTTCAGGTCATCAATTCGATGTCCTTAGATGATCAATAAGCTTGCAGACCACCAATAACTTCAACATTTGCACATACAGCACATGATAAAGCACAGGAAGACAGAAATTCATGTTTTATACATTAACTTGATAAATAATAGAAAAGAAAAAAAATGTAAAGAATGCTTTATGAAATATGGGCGGTGCTGACCACGTGCTTACCTGAAGAGCTTGCTTGCCAGAAGTTTGAAACTGTGCTTGTATCTGCCTAGCCACTGTAGCTTCAAGTTTTGAACTAACTGATTTTTCTAGTTGATTCAGTGCCTTGTCTCCCACCCCCTTCTGCAGAATTTATAGCAGAACCTCAGTCAGAAATATCCAAAGAAAAATTGCCTTCACTTTATGAGTGAGGAAAATGTGACGAAAAATTTGAAGTAGCAATTTACCATATAAGACAGAATAAAATCATAACAGTTGCTAGACCATAATTCAATGTATACATAAAAATTTCAGATATAAAACATATAAGTTTGGCATGACATGAACATCTCCAACCACTTCCTATAGTAGTCTCTGAAGATTAAAAAAACAAAATTTTCATGTGATGGAACCATTCAGAGGAGGGAATTCTCCCAATCAAATTGACAAAAGCAAAACTATACATGACATCCAACTACTTTATATAGCAGTCTCTGAAAGATCATAACTTGTCATGTGATGACACCATTCAGAATGGGGATTCCCCCAAGCAAATTATCAAAAAACTAAGCCAATCGGGTATACTTTATTTGAACAGTAACACTTTCAATTGTTGAAATTAATCTAAACCTGGAATGACTCCATGACAGCAGATGATATTGTTTTCTCTATAATTTGACTGACTGAACGAGCAACAGTTGGTCCAATTAAAGACATTTCCTTCTTAATGATTTTCTCCGTTAGAGCTGTCGAATCCTTGTTTACATAATTGGAGAACAAATTTGTTATTTGCTGTGTACGGTCTCGCTCTAAGTTCTCTTGCTTTGTATTTTCTTCTTGTAAGCGAGCCCACAAAGCATCAGTGTTAGCCTTGACAACTTTCTCCAGGCTCCTACCCAAGGATCCTTCTAATCTTCTGCCCTCCTTGGTAACTGGGACAGAAACCATCACATTCATCTGCTTTTGCATCTCTTTATGCGTGCTTACTAACTGCAAAATAGGAAATGAAGGAGTCAAGAAAAAAAATTTTAAAAAATCCCATTGTGTGACATTTGTACATGAGATTAACAAAACCAGATAACTTAAAGACAATTAAAGATGCCTTCCTATGAAAGACTTTAGTTTCTGTATATTTCATTTTGGATGGCTGCAGGGGAAAGTGGCATCACTATAAGATGCAAAAGTTTAAAAAATAACATCAAACATATGGTGCTACAAATTCATGTAATCATAAAAACACATGCTGCTGATAAATACAGATAATGTGTTGCTTGTGGATGTTTCAGAATAATAGAAATGGAATAAAGTTGAGAGAGATGCAACAAGGAAATGGAAGTAAAGGATCAGACTTCATCACAGGACAGGCTTCTCCATTTTCAGGCTGCAATATGATACACACTGTGTCTGTACTCAATACCTACAGAAACTACCATAAAGTTTGACAGTGAAACAAAACCTGCCCCAGATTTGATCATAGCAAAGATCTTCAATCAAAATTCATTTAAACTACAGGGTTATAAAGCAGTAAATTAGTAATCTAGATAATAACTAACTATGCTCTACTTGTAGCATGTTTATAACCCATAATACACTACACAAAACACTTCAGTAATAAGTCAGAAAGAATAACATTACCAAAATCACACAAGTAATTTTACAAATATATGCAATGTATACACCCTGTTGAACAAAGATGGCACAAATAAAAGAAAAGTTCAGATGTAAAGTAATAACCTGGCTCAACATCTCCTGCATAGTAGATAACTGGGGCAAAGCAGCTTCCATGGATGGACCTCCTAAACTGCCACCTTGATCATTTGATGAGTCCGTTGAGTTAAAAAGGACTAGGAGAAGAGGAAGATGTACCAGACACGTGAGAACTTTTGCCTTTCTGTCTTTTACCTTTCATGGGAGGCGCTGGAGACTGTGAAGCTGCAACCATGGTTTCTGATTCACTGATGTTTGCAGGTACATCCTTACTCATGTCTTGAACTTCTTCCTCAACAGGGTTACAAGTTTGATCAGGTGCATCAATGATATTGATATTTCCAGCCTGATGAACTCCCTCAAAGTTATAAGTTTCTCTGGCCATCTGAATGCCCAGATCAGAGGCCTGAGAATAGAATAACTTCTCTTTCTTTTCAGCAACATTGGTGTGAGAGTCTCTGTCTCTGTCGTACTCAGTATTTTCTTTATTAGAACCTGTCTCACCTACAACTTTAACCTCTACTTCAATGTTTTTTGCATCACTATGGGCGGCCACATCTTGAACCCTTGCTTCAGCTACATTCATACCTTGAGAAGTCAGAGAATTCTCGGAAGATAAAGCAGCTGTAGAGAATATCTCAGATGGTGTTACCAAATGGGTCGGGTGTCTAAATATTGTAGGGGGATTAGAAACCACAGAGACATCATTTTGTACAACTTTATCATTCTTCCACAAATTTTCACCTGATGGAGCCACATCAGCCACACTGCCTTTTTCAGACTCCATTCTCCGTTCAGCTGAACTATCAAGATTTGTCTGCTCACTGCTGTGATCAGGACTTGTTGAAGTAGTCTCTAAATTATTTGACGAGGTTTTGAAACCAGATAACTTCTGGGACAATCTTGGACTCAGAGGAAGAGGAGGTGGAGCAGTGTGGATATGTTCAAAACCATTATGAGAAGGCAAATCACTTGGTTTGCTTTCTGTATCTGAAGTAGAAGCTTCAGGCAGACCAGAAATATCTGAAGAAGCCAAATTTACAGGAAGGCTTACAACAGGGCACTTTCAGAGCTGCTAGAATGAACTTGTGGCATATTTCCAGCTTCCAGATTAGTAGATCCATCCAAAGCATCAAAAGAACGGGATACATTGGGTTCTGTTTTTTCAAATTCAACATTGTCCAGAGGTGGAGGCAAACATTGAGACAAACTGAGTGCATACTGTTGTATAGCTTGTGTTTGAACGCAATATATCTGTACAATATGTTCTCCATCAGGTAAACTGTCACTAGTCCCAGTAAGACTTAATATAGGCATTGTGACTGTGAACTCAGCAATGTAATCCATGCGCGTAGCAGTTGGATTAGGTCCATACTCTATGTGTACAGCATATATTGTATTTTTCTTGGCATTTGCAAGCAGAAACAGACCAGCACGGGGCAATGCCACTACTTGATTAAAGAATGCATCCTCTGGATTGGCTTCAGAAGAACTTCTTATATTCAAAGTCTGGATACAATTCCATGACTCAGAATCACTAGGCAATAACCATCCCTCCTCATTGTCAGAGACCCATATCTTCACTTCCTGATTTAGTGGACCCTGCAGTAAACGAAAAATATACAAAAAGATATTATTTTATGAATAATGCCAGGGTGATCCTGGACACCATCTTGAGCAAATGTGACTAATGGTCAAGCTGCATAATCCAAAAGCACCCACAACAGAAGCATAACCTTGTACCGTGTTTTCAATAATGGGAAAGACAAGGAGCATATACCGCTGTGATAAGAACAATGTGATCAGGGCGGTGAGGAGCAGTCAAGAATGTCACAGAATTAACAGGTTTACCATCATGCGGCCTTAAAACAGCAAGCGGTGATGCTTTGCATTCTTCCCATATCTTCACCTGTTGACAAAAAATGATTAATTAATAAGTGAAAAATCGAAGAGTGAATGTAAATATAAAACTTTTCTTCATATTGACAACTCCAAATATGAAGTTACCCTATGCCATGAATTAATCAAGTAGAGTTGTTCATATCCCATCATCATCAACGACAACAACCAATTCTTATGCCATCAACTGATAGGACATTTGTTCTGTCAGTATTGTTCAATGTTTATGCATATCAAGGTTGTAAGCGTAAAATCCAAATTCAGTTAGGAAACTAGACCTCACTAAAAAACAAAGGAATCATTACAAGATTCCACTATAAACTTCTGCATTAACAGGTTAAATGAGATGGAATTATTTTAATCACCATAAATAGTTGACCTTATCAAAATTCAAGAGGGAATACAATAACATGAAGTATTCATCATCCCCCCCCTCCCCCAAAGAGCATAGTAATTCTTTTCACAGATTCCACTAGTTGTAAAATTGGAAGACAAAATATACAAAGCAACAAAGCAAGGCAAGCAGAGAGAGCCAAATGCAGACCGTGCCATCTGTTGATGCAGAAACTAATCGACTCTTCATCCACTGGCACATCGACAACTCAGTGATATTGCCATCGTGTTTACCAACAAGTTGCACCCCATCAATCAACTTATCAACAGAACATTTGAGAGGCTCCTCAGCAGAAAAAGTTTCACCTTTTCCAGCTTTCATGGTGTCAATTTTGAGGATATGGTTTCCAATAGCAATCATTAAAATCTCCTATTGTCAATTCCAGAAAAGGTACAACTAGTAAGCTAAAACTTTAAAGGAGTTAATACAAATCAGAAGATGATAAATTAATGACCACAATTATAAACTGCTATTACTTGTTTGTGGGGATGCCAGCATACTCGTGGATGAACTGATTCACCCTCTCCTGACATTTGAATGGCTACGATAATTTTTCCAGTAATTTGAGGCTTGTCTTCCTCATCAGGGCCCTCATTGATCTTCCATATAAAAATTCTCCCATCAGTGCTAGCACTGTGAATATGAGAGCATATTTAAAGGAGGAAAAATGATTACATAAGTGTACTGCAAGAACGATGACAAACCAGAACTGAAAAGGGATATTTACCTGGCCAACAGGTGAAGATCCTCGGTGAAGAAAGCCATATCTGTTACTCTCTACATAAAGATGATATACATAAATAGAGGGGGATATAGATTGGAATACCAAAAAAAAATCACATCTCAAATGTGTGTAGCAGCAGTGAACTCATTATAAGAGGCAGAACAATCTTCGATTGTTCAAAGGAAGTTGTAATTAAAAATATACGATCACCATGGGAGAATAGCTACCAAGAACAAAGAAAATGAGTACACAGGCACATAATTACTCTAAATTTTGGGTGCCAGATATCAACAACCACAGAACCAAACCAATTAAAAGAAAAGACAAAATCAAAGTAAAGTAAAGAACAACATTAACAACTCAAATTCAATCTTTCTTAGATATCCATAAAGATTCATGTCATCATGCGTTTATTCTTTATACTATATCTTGCATAGTTGCACTATTCACAAGCAGCTATCAAAAGATTCAAAACTCGGCATGTAAAACTTAAATCAAGAGAAGCTAACATATGAAATCCAGCAAAGAGTATAAACTAATAGTCCAAATACTAATTTGCAGATTTACTAGGTGCCAGTTCCCCCTGAATTTATCAGGAAAAGACAAAATCTTGTGCTTTTTTCGTTTCATGCCAACGGACAACAAATGCAGTGTGTATGTAATCAGGAATACATATTTTCCACAGGTCTTGGAAAGCATTTACTCTTGTCAGGACTATAGAGCACTTCCTATGAGCAAACTGAAACTTATATCACCCCAAAAGCATCTTCGATTGCAACAGAGGGCGCAATAACATATCAATTCAATGCAACTTTATTGGAAAATGTCAAACAGGTGACTCTCAACAGTTTTTATGCACACAAAAGAAAATACCACCTGAACTACTCTACTCTAATCAGTATAAATGCATGAAAATTAATATTGCAAACGCCTTCAAGACAGAAATAACACAATAGATAAACTCTAGTTAAAATCAACCCACCTGGGTGTGACCTCGAAGTAAATATCTTAATGCATTATTAATATTAAGGACCCGGATGGCACCAAGTTTCAGTCCATAGCATATATAAGATCTATTCACTGCAATTTGACGGCCAAGCACAAGCCCAGGATCAGATGCATACTTGGTGATAGGAGTGACTTCAAGCTGGGGCTGCACCTCCCCTGGCAGCCGAACATCAATGTCGTAAACAACATGCTCTCCTATTAAATGGCGTCCCTTTGGGAGTTTGCTGCTCAGCATCCTCGTTGGGGCAGACTGCGGGCTTGCCAGAGTGGCAGGCGAAGGCGTAGGCGTGCAGGGCAACACTGTAGGAATTGAAAATTCGGAAACCATGGGTGATGACGAAGAAGCAGGATACGGAACAGGGGATTCTGGATTGGACGGAGGGTTTTGGGTGCCCAACATAGCCATCAAGCGGGCACCACTGGAGTTATTGGGATTTGGGGAGGAGGGAAGGTGCGGCGAGGAAGGAGAAGGGGGTTGAAAGATGGGTCTTTGTGGAGCAAGCATTTGAGGAAAGTTCTGCCGTTGCTGGTGATGGAGGCTGCGAGCGTGCTCTTGGGGCGGTTGTTGTTGTTGTTGATGGAGGGGGGTTGGATAAGGTAGATAGTGAGGATGATATGGGTAGGTGCCAGTGGGTGGAGGATAAGAAGAAGAAGGGGTTGAATAAGAAGGAGGAGGAGGAGTGGAAGAAGAAGGAGCAGGAAACGACGGAGAAGAGTTCAAAGTTGAAGGAAAAGGATTCGATGTTGTTGGCTTGAAAAGCTTCTGCACATCAAAATGGCTTGTTTGCTGCTGCTGCTGTTGATTTTGATTCCCAGGAGAAGCCATAAACTTTGAAACAGAAAATTGATTGCAGCAACGGCAGGACTAGGAAAAATCGAAAATTGGGAATCAACAATCGAAAAGAAAAAGATGGGTCTTAATATGGAATCCGATTGATGGTGATTTGAGATCTGAAAATTGGGATTCTTTTTCTCTCTCTGCTTCTTGGTAAGTGGCTTCCACTGTTACTTCTTACTATGTTCTTTCTTTCTCGTTTAGTAGTTTAGTAATTCCAGAAGAAAAAAAAGAAACCTAAATAAATCCTGGTTTTTACACAACACAGACACAGTCACAGCCACAGACCTTTTCTTCTCTTTCTCTTTTCTTGTCTTCGTCTCCTCTGCAATGACCACAATTACACGACTGCTTCAGAAAATTCATGTAAAGCCTCCCCTTACTCAACAATTTACGATTTTCAATGCTCCAATTTACCAAATGGCTAGCACAGGGAGTAAATTTGGGAGCAATGGCAATCATTACAGGCACCACTGCATGGTAGAAAATGGGGGCTGAAAAGGAAAGGAATTTAATAATATAAAGGAAAATATATTTTTTTTAAAAAAAATCTTACGGTTACACTTCATTGATTCGTAATTTTTTCTCATTAATTACTAATTATTATATGCTTTTTATTATTGTATTTTGGTTCCTTAGTGTCCTCCCTCAACATTATGCATATTTTATCCATGAGAATAGAGATGTAGACTCGTCATTTTTTTTTAATAAGGTACTCTGTTGCTTAATTGGCACATTAAATATTTAGTTATACCATTTTTATTTAGAAGGCTCCTGATTTATAATGTCTTATTAATACAAATTATATTTTTTGGTTATGCTATATGATATTCTCAGGTTAATTTTATATCAAATGAGATTAAGTTCCTCTAAATTATCTTCAAGTAATTTTAACCTTTGGCAAATATATATTAAAAAAAGCCTGATAGCAATTTTTTATGTGAAAAAACTAATAACATTTTGTTGATATTAATCTTATTCTTAAAAAGATTTTATGTGCCTTTGTATTAGAACTTGTAAGCTTTGTTAATCCTCGTAAGTCCAATAAGGCAACAAGAATTGGAGGATCATTTTAAGGTGAATCGTGTGCAATAGTTTTCCAAACATTTCCTTAAAACAACGTAGAATGATAAAATTATGTCTTTTTTTTTTCTATTGAACATGCAATTTTTAATAGAAGTTTTTCCATAAAAATTGTATTATAGGGGGGAAATTGGATTGGAGTTCTAGAAAATTGATTGCTACATGTCAGGTTAAGAAACTCCTCTGATGAATCTCACAAATAATGAAACAGCTGTTAGTTAGAACAGAGAAATGGTCCACAGCAACTTCATCCCCTCCCTGCTTTACAGTTATTTTTTGTTCTGGAAATATTACGAGCTGAGCTCTTTCCACCCCATCTTCATGGATCAAACATGTCATCATGCTTTAACTTTCACAAGTGCCCTGCACCAGCCGACTTATCAATTCGCTTCATACTCAGTCTCTGTCATAAAATTCCGTGAACACTGAAAGTTAAGACAGCTCTGCCTCATGACATGATCCACGATGACCCACTTTTGTTGCTCACGTGATTGGATGGATGCATAAATTGATCAGGGAAAAGAAACGAAGAAAAGGAGGGAATCTGAGAATTATGGCTATTTAGTTGGGAGATCTATCAGACTATTGCTCCGTCCCCAATGCCCCCATTCATCTATCCTCCAACAGCAATAATGCACCAATTTTAACGTACTGAAAGTCCGAAACTTCAATATATAAGTTTTCTTGCAGAAAAAGTGACTGTACATTAATGCACCAGCACGCTGCTGATCAATTGGTTCAATTACTAGGAAACTCTAGACATTTTATCCGAGTGAATCCAAAGAATGGCAGCGTGTCTTGGCAAGTAGGTAAATCAATTCCTTAGATTTAGATAGGTAAAGTTGAGAGCAACCGTTTCTTGGACATTGTCGATGAGATGAGAGCAACTACTTCTGCTTCTTCTCTTTTCTTGCGGAGGTAGACATGACATACAAATAGAAGCTGGTGTCCAATAGTTTCAATAAGCCATGCGTCTGTCCCTTAACGTAGATTTTGATTTTGGCAACCAGAAAGTAATAATAACTGAAGAAAATCGCCAAACATCTCAACAAGTTCTTTGCATAGCGTACTAGTTCTGCTATAAACGTCATGTTCCAAATGCACAGTTTTCTTTTTTCATTTTATGGGGTAACAAAAAAGTCTGATAGAAACTTATCAAAAGCTGAACGAGTGGGTATAAGATGCCTCGTCCTTGAATGTCCAGGATCAAAACCGATTCAATTCAGCACCTATACTTGACCTTGACATGACTGGCACATTGACACTTAAAACCTTCTAAGTGATGAAGTTCAGCTCCAGAACCAAAACTTAAACAGTAAAAAGTCAAAGCATCGTTATTTCCTCTGAATCAATCACCCGATTCTTTACTATTATTTCCCAGGGAATATAAAAAAATAAATACCTTACCCCCAGAATTGAGAAGACGGGATATATAAGTTTTAACAGACCAACTAAATGTAGCCAATGTCAAGAAAAATGGTCAAACCTTGTATTTCAACAAAAGAACAATTCTATTCAGCACAGCTAAGAAGAATGAAACAGATTAATTAATTATACCCTCAAATACATATAGACAAATAATCAGTTTAGCCCAAAGAAACGAAGCCAAGATTTAGAAAAGAAAAAAGCATTAGACTATTATCTGATTTTATCAATGGACGTAGAACGTGAGTATCTTCATATCCAGACCCAACATAAAGGCCTATAACGAAGCAAATGGGTTGCAATATCTTCTTCACTTCAACTGCAGCAGCCTCCACCCGAAGCAGAAGGGCCATCCCTACCTCCAGATGCTCCAGGAATTCCACCATATCCTACTTTAATTCCGTAAGACTGAAACCATATAAAATTCATCAGTATTAATTGCTCCTTTATGTTTTCCACTTTAGAATCATTATTATCCCGAGAATGCATCCTCAAATTGTAAAAATATCAGGTAGATTGAGATTTAATGAAGCACAGGCCCCAAGTCCTATATATTCTAATGTAATGTTAAATTTCCATAAAACAATCGGTGTCAAGTATGACAGATAGCAAAGAAGAAAGAAACTAACCTCGTTTGATACATCAAAAACTCCATCCTGAATCTTTTTGTATATGGTTGCAGCTGTTTTTATGAATGCCTGAGAAAGGATAGATTATATTAAAACTTTGAAAGATAATTGTGCCAAGAAATTCAACCTAAGAACCTAGATATGTTGAAAATTGCCCTTTTTTAAGTTTTTTTGCCTGCCCCAGAGGTGGGGTGGGGGGGGGGGGGAGAGGGGATAGGGGGATGGAGAAAATCCAAGATATAAGTTATATGATGTGATGACCTCTTCAACATTCTGAGCAGTTTTCGCTGAGGCCTCCATGAAGATCAACCCATGCTCCTTTGCAAACTGCTCACCTTCCTCTGTGCTTACAGCTCGTCTGTGAGCAAGATCACACTTATTGCCAATCAGCATAATTGTCATATTTGCATTTGCATGCTGCCTTGCATCTTCCAACCAGCTAGCCAAGTGATTGAATGTCTCCCTCCTATTTGCAAAACAAAGGTCAGCATGATTTTCATTGCCTTGCTTAAAATAAACAACACATAATTCTAGTATACAACTACATATATGCATGCACCAAAATTTTTACACATCATTCTCTAGGATAGGCACCGAGCATGCATCTTTTGCAACTAAAACACCTTCATTGATACAGGTTTAACTTACATCAAACGTTACTTATGGTGAGTTGTGGAAACTCCCAGAACCAGGAATTATTAAATCCTATGAAATCAAATTTGGCTTCTAGCTCTAGATAACCACAAAAACTCACAAAATGCTGTTTGCATTAATATTCTTTCCAATATATTGATATTTTTTATTTAGAAGAGAACATCATATTTTTACTAAAAAATTCCAGAACTGATTGGGCGGCCAATACCACTAAGTTTAAAAGTCACTAACATTGTGTTCCAACACTTTATTTACAGAAATGAAAAGAAACCATGTTGGTTGAAATGATTCACAAATCATATTAAAAGTGATTTGATGTACAATTCAAAAAAAAAATATTACATACAGAAGGATTTGCGAATAAATTAAATCCTTAAATTAATATGATCCCAAACATGTTTCATACAAGAGTTTATTTATAAATGAAACGAATTATTTTATTTCAGGGATTCCAAACACAGACTAGTATACAAGTGAATCACGAGACAACTTCAAAATTTGAAGATACCTGGTAATGTCATAGACAAGCAGTGCACCGGCAGCCCCTCTGTAGTAAGACCTTGTAATAGACCTGAAGGATTCTTGACCAGCCTGATATATTACAAGGGAACTCAGTATCCCAAACTTTGCAAACAGCAACTCATCACCAAAAAAGTGAAAAGCATTTTCCATCATTAAAATTTAGATAATCAATGCAACCTAAAATTATATAAATGAGAAACAAATTTTAAACTGGCTAGATAACTACAATGGGTAGTCCAAAACTGTGGCATTATTATAACGAGTGGATTAAGATAAAAAACTATCCACCCTCTACAAATCCAAAACTTCATTCTCATGAATATAGTAATTTTTTTTTTTTTGGATAAAACCCATGAATAGAAGGCTATCATCAAAGTTTTCCCACAGGAAATCCAATTAATGATGTGATCAACAAAGGAAATGGGCTGTCATCCCACAAGGGCACGCTACACCATCACCATGATTGGCATGAAAATTTCTGGAACATGGCATGAAGATCAAAGTTATAGGAATAGAATACAAGCAAGTAGTATATAAAGTATTGAAGAAGGAAAAGAATCCTTCAATTATGGTAAGAGACAACATCAGCCCTAACCCCACTACCCAATATGATTCCTATCTGCATAACTTGGATTGAAAGCAGCTGTTGATTCAACATAGGACAATTATTTGATCTCAACTTCAATGACATAAAACTCTCCAGGGTGGTAGAAACCCTAAAGGTCTGTTTGGTGCAGAGGTAAAAATGAGATTGAAAAATTCATGGATGAGTTTTGTATACAATTTTATACACAAAATTCATCCATTAATTTTTTACTCTCATTTTTAGCTCCATACCAAAGAGACACTAAAGGGTAAAACTGCATCTAAGACCCCCTAATAAAAGGCCCTCGTTTAAAATGATCACAACCAATTAACAATTCCTATAAATGAAAAACAAAGTAAAAATGCTTCACAAATTTATAGATTTGAACTACTTTGATTTGGGACCAAGTTTAAGAGGAAAGGGTGAACAAACCGTATCCCATATTTGCAACTTGATTAGTTTATTATCAATTGTGATCAACCTGGCCCCGAATTCAACACCGATGGTCAAGTCATGCACAGGTTGAAAGCGCTTGTCTGTGAATTGAAGTAGAAGACATGACTTTCCAACTCCTAATAAAAAAAGAAACAGGACTCAGACCTCTCTACACGAACAACTATTAAGACTACATAAATGATAAATAAAATACAGACAAAAAAAAAAACAGAAAGAAACTATAACGTAGAGGATAGAACAAAGAGGACCAGTCGATTTCCCACAAAGCTAATGCAGTAGTTAAAAAAAGCATCTGGAAAAGAAAAAAATTGTTCAACCTAAACCATGTAAAGAATTGTTAGCAGCACCAAATCCCTTCGGCCATCATCTCAGGCATCAAATCATTCGTTTACACATTATCAGAAAACGAAAGAAAGATGAAACACAACAAATCCGATTGGTAAACAAGCTGGGCAAGCTCCATGTATACCCGAGAATGAAGCAAGAAAATTTGTAAAAGTCTTCATGAAACAGAGAATTGGCCGAAATAAACATGGGTAATTCAGATAATTCACCAATTACTCTATCCAAAGAGTTACAGGGAGGGTAAGCCTTGAAATTACGAAACCCAGATCATAAAGAAATAGCTAAGCAAAGTAATTTTATTGTGATTGAAAATGATGGAAAAATTAACCAAGTGAGAGAGACAGAGGAATTACCGGTGTCACCGATGATGATGTATTTGAAGAGGTAGGCGTAGGACATTCTGTGTGTTGCTGATATGGGTCGCGCGCGAAGGATAAAAGTTCAGATCTTTTCCATTTCAATGGCTTTTTTTGGGGGGGGGGGGGGTCAAAAGAATTGTTAATTTGTTATGCTATGCACAGAGAAAACGAGGAAGAAAAAGAGCAAACAGCACAGCACATTACAGGGGAAGGTCAAGAGAAGAACACAGAGAGAGAGAGAGAGAAAAGGGAGTCAAAATGAATTAAAACTCAAACGCAGTTCCTGCGGGGCAAATACGTTTACGTAGATTCCAACTTCTCCCTACTCTCTCTACATTACTGGCTACACATTCTTGGGAATGTTTAATTTTTGGGGTAAAATCCTACTTTTTATTTCAAGTTTAATCAAAATTTTAATTTAATCTCAAATATTTAATTTATATTAATTTTATCTAGATATTTTAAAATTATGTTAATATCATCCTTTTCAATAAGTATATATCTATTTATTATACAATGGGAGTTTCAAATTTTAGTATCCACTTTTTAATGCTTAAAAAATCTCAAGTTATGATTAATTAATAATAAATAATGGAGGATAATTTTGTAAAATTAAAATCTACGACACGCTGCAGTTTCAATTACCATCAATCACTTTTCCCTCTAATAAAATTTAATTTTTTGGACCTCCATTCAGTCATCTAAAAAAAGTGTAATTTTATTTAGAGTCATCTTTTTTTTTCTTTTTTAATAATTAAACAATTTTCATCTTTCATTCATAAAATTATTTTTATATTAAAATTTAAAATCAACTTATTTTTTAAACTCATTCAAACAAATACTGTCATGATTTAAAAAATAAAATAATTTCTTCTCTAAAATTATCATATTATGATGTATTTATTTATTTAATCAAAACTATTATAAAACACTATAAATGCAAAAATATCATAAATACAATAAATTAAAATAAAAAATATGAATTGAGAGACACATTAATACCTAGCAATATACTAATATTTTATTAATATTATTTTAGATCTATTTTACAAAATTAGATCAACTTTTAAATATAATCTATTTAGGCTTGTTTTTGTGGTGTAATTAATTAGTAAAATAAATCTAAAATAACATTAGTAAAATAAGTTTTGTTAGTGAAAAGAATTACATTGACACAATTCTGTAACGTCTCGTCTAAAATAAAATTGATACAATTAAACATTTAGAATTAAATTAAAATTTTAATTAAATTTAAGGGATCAAAATCAGAATTTACCCTAATTTTTGTGTTTTCTATTTTTAATTTAGGTTTGTATTAATTATATGAAATAAATTATAATCTTTAATTATTTTTTATGAATTAAAAATAATTTATTTTTTAAGCTCATTTTTGAACATTTTGTATTATAATTCATTTGATTATTTTGATAATTAGCTTTAATTTATCATATTCATTCACCTATTAAATATTATATTAATATAAATAAATTTATTTTATATTTTTTTATTAATTGATTATATAAAAGTGATTTTTTTATACAATCTAAACAAAATATATTATGTTAGAATTATTTTTTTATTAACATATTTAAATATAAAATTAATTTTATCATAATTAATTTTAAAAAACCTTGATTATATATATAATCGATCATTAAAATATTTTTCACAATTAATACAAGTACACACCTATTCTCCATCTATCAAAATTTGATTATTTTCTTCTTTTTTTTCTTTTTTTTAATGATAATTTTGTATTAGGCTGAGACTTCTACAGAAATTAGATTAAAAGAAAATGACGATTCTGAGATTAATGTCAAAATTACTATATATATCTTTAATTTTTAACCTAAAAAGAAGTTTCAATTGAATAATTGGGTTAGCTAGCACTCAGCATATTCTAGCATGTTGATTTATGCATTGGTTTCATATGCAATTGTTCGTCTTAAAAAAAAAATTACAAGAGAAACTGAAGTCCTTGATTAAAGACATTCTCAATATTCTCCTTTTGTAAACCGACAAAAAAAAAAGACACTGTCAATATTTGCACGCAAATCATGAAGAGATATTGCAAAATATGCAACCAATAAATAAGCAACCATAAAGAGATATTTCCCTTTTTTGGTTATTATCTGTAATATTATAAATGAGATTTTCTTTTTTAATCTTTAATTTTTACATTTTAAAAATTTATTAATAATTAATTGAATATAAATAAAATATAAAATTATAAATATAAGATAATAATATTATATAATTATAATTATTTTTAAATATAAAAAATTATTTTTTAAAATATATTATTATAATTAACTTTAAATATATTATAAAATAATTATATAAATAAAAATATAAATTAAAAAATAAAATAATACTTATCAAAACGTTAATATATAAAGTAATATTATAAAATAATTATATATTATCATTATTACGTGTTAGTTTGAATGAAAAAAATTTAGATTCTCTTAAATATTAACTTTAATAATAAAATTTTTATTATGTATAAAACAAATATTTTTTAAAAAATTTTAAAAAATTAATTTATTTAATAATTAAAAATTATCTTAAAAAATATAAAATTATTCTTATATATATTAATTGCAGCTTATCACGGCAAAGGGCGTCGCATGTTTATTGTCCTAGTCGCGGTGCTTGTCTTAGGTTAACAATGTACGTTTCTTTTTTTTTTTCTTTTTTTTTTCGTTAACAACGCCGCCATTAACAGAGAAAGAACTGTTACCGCATGTGAGAGGGACATCGGGAATTGAGAACAGGCTAAAGTCACTTTCGATCCTCAGACTCAGAGGATAACGATTAATGAATAGCATTATTGTAACGTACTAGTACACTGGATGGGGTACCGGTGCAATACAATACGATATCTTTAGCATATCGAAGATACCTTCAAGACTTAAGCTTTATAATCGTTGAATTTGTTATTATTGGAATCAATAATTTTATAATTTAATTTTATTTATAAAAATATTTTTATTTAAAAATTTATAAAATATAAATTAAAAATTTTTAAAAATTTTACAAATTTTAATTAATTTATTTTTAAAATTATATTAAAAATAAAATAATTTGAATAAATTTAGATAAAATTTATTTAAATTTATTTTTATATTCTTTATCATTTATTTAGAAATAAAAAAAATTATTTAAAGAAAGAATAAAAATATAATTTTTTTAAAATAAAATTAATTCAATTTTTATTTTTATATTCCAAGCATATAATTTAATTTTTAAATTAATTCAAATCGTAATTTTTATAATAAATTTTAAATATAAGAATTAATTTTAAATTTAATTTAATTTAAATTAATTTAATTTAATTTTAATTTTTATGATTTCAAACACATTAATATCGATATATATGGTTGTCTTTGTGCCTCTTCATTTCATAATATTCTAAACTTCAAGAAGTGGGAAATATATATTTTTATTTTATAACTCAAATTCACAAGTTACAGTTCCTCCAAGTGGGAACAACTAATAAACAAAAAATGAGAAAATCAACTATTCCAATTATGCATTTTCTTTTCCCAATCTCCCCCAATGATATAAACAATATTGAATAAAAAGGGAGAAAAAAATAGAGTCTTCACCCTAATCACATAATGCTTGCCATCTGACCAAGTTAGCCCTCCAAATACTGTAGCCATACCTGGTCTCCTAACTTCAATTGTCAACCTAAAGCTCTTCTCTTCACCAGTCTTCTCAAATTTCAAGATATTAGGCTCCACAGACATGGAAAGAGCTGTGGGTGAATGGAGGCTTGCGGCATAAATGCCTGGTGAACCAACATTTTTCACCTTCCGGGTCAAAGCAACTGAGCCATGGAGTTTAGGTACTGTTATTGAAGGGTAGTTGAAATCCAGGATGTTAACTGTGTCAGGACAACGATAAGGAGCATCAGAGAACATTTTTATCTGGGTCTGGTTATAACCAAGCGCACAAAGAAAGTTTAGGTAATCTTTGACGATAAGAAGAAAATTGAATGCTTTCCAGCCCACATTCTGCTTTCAGAAAGGTCTCAAAAAGATTACTTTGAAGGTGACAAGCTCAGTCCTCTTTAATCAAAGCGATAGTGAAATAGAGAAAGAGCAACGGAGGTTATCTCTTTCCCCTGTTCTTCAAAAAGTGTCTCCTACTACTGGGGAAGGGATATGCGTATAGATTTGAAGTGGAAAGCTATCTTCTTGCGATCAAGACGTGAAAAGAAGAGTCCCCCGCTCACCACAATTCCTCAAATGATGGAATTCCTCAAATTTGTGATCATGTTTCAATTAGGATAAGATATTTTTTAGGCAAATATACTTGTTAAAAGCGTTCAAGGAATATGCGGAAAATCTGGAAGAGACAACTATTCATTATAACAGTTCTAGACTAGTACAAATGCACAGGACTCTCCTGTCTTGGAGTTGGCGGAGGTATAAGAGACGAGTACCGTTGAGGAACGCTGGCTTGTACAGTTGTACTGCCTCTGCTACTGCTTATATATAAGGAGTTTACTTCTGTTTTCTTTTTTAAACTGGTGGTGTATCATCATTCATCAATGTTGATTGAAACCCTGCTAATTGCTAAATTGCTAATGCGCAAACCTCGAGAGGTCCACCTTTTGTGTCTCTTTTAATCCTTTTCCACCCAACGTAATGGACAGAAAGAGGGTATTGGTTTTGCTTTATGGCCATCAAAGACGTTTGCATTATTGTCAAATTATGTCAATGATTTGCTTGATCCTAATGAACGTAATAAAGCGTACACAGTGATTGATTCCGAATTTACAATACTGGGGTGGGGATTTTGCAGAAACCAGATGCACAGAAGACATGCTAAAAGCCTCAAATCCATACCAAGTGAACCTCCTCATAGGCTAACTCAACCTTGTCAGACATTCTCTAGGAAAACAAAGTAAATCAAAGAAAGTTGTCTACTTGCGATCACTTTCAATTGGGTAGAAGTGAGTTTGACGCCAACAGGCTACCAGCTAGCTCCGGGTCCATCTAGCAGAACCCCTCCCCCTCCTCTAACCATATGAGGGTGACTGTCTCATATCATATGGTTGAGATATTATTTTGGTTGGATTGGAGCTGCATCTTTCTGTTCCTCTGTGCTTTTTCTTGCTTGTGCCAATGCCTGTGATGTGAAGAAAGATGCTTTCTTTCTACCATCCACGCTGAAGGAAGGCAAATCAGAGTATAATTGATGGAATAATATAATAAAATATAATGTAGATATAGAGTAATCATATTATGGTGAACCCCCGTTCATCTTAGTTGATCTCCTTTGCAAATCGTGTCATATGCTATAATGATCTAAATATGTGAAATGAACAGCCATCCATCTTCATCGTTGGCAATGGCATTGGTCCATGGAAAATGTACAGACGTCTTCCACAAGCATTGGCAAATTGGTCCCCATTCAGCGCCAAGATTCAGGTGAATCCCAGTGTCAGCGGCAGCATTAATCTCACCTAGTCAGCTTTAATTGAACTTCTTCTTCATCTCTAAATATTTTTAAATCTTTTGGATTTTCATTCTTTTTTTCATAAATTAACTTCTGCAGTAGCTTTTATGAGAACCGATCTTTTTTTTTTAAGTAAAAGAAAGGGGCAGTACCTGTCTATTTTTTGAGTAATTTAATTCTATCACAAAAAATAATTATAATTTTTCACAAAATTTAACTAGAATTGAATACGAATATATAATTATTGAATAGAATAAAGTAATAAAGATAAAAACAAAAAAAATGTCAAATTAATTTATTAAAAAATTTGATAAAACAATTCTAATTGTATAATATTTTTCTTATTTGTGATACTTCGTGTATTTATCTAGAGTTTAGACTTCCAAATTGCAGCAATCAATTTTACCCTTTCAAAGATAGTCTTGTCTAGGTAAAAAATATGAGAATTGGCAGTGGGGCGTAAAAATTTTATATGGATGCCTTCCAAAATCAATTCCCACACCTCTTATTAAAACATATATATTACATAAATTTTTGTATTTCGAATTGTTATTTATTTAATCTATATATCTTTTTAATAATTTAAAAAGTGATTTTTATGGTTTAGTTTTTCTAAATTAATTCTTAAATAAATCTTGAAAATAATTTTTCTGAAATCTAAACCATTCACACATTTTGTGGTACAAGAAATTTGGGAAGAAAAGAAAAGGCAAGAAATTACAAAATATTAAGAAAAATTTAAAACTACTTATATTCAGTTTCAGATTTTATTTATTTATTGGCAAAATAAACTTTTCCAACTGCCATTAACGAACATTTCTTGAACCAAGTGGTGGGCCTCAGGGGCCAAAAATTTTGAGGAACAAGGAAGGCAGCCTAACAGTATGATGAGCAGAAACTAGCCCCAGAGCCCAAAGTAATCCCTTGGTTGGACTGGACCTTCCAATCACTCACCGAAAAAGAACCTTTTGATGGATCTCTAGGCCTAGGAAATGTCAATGTAGAGAGACCCATAAAAGTAGATTCATGGAGAAGAAACTAGAACTCAGAGTGGGGCTTTGTTAAAATGCTACTTGTACAACTTTGCCGTCACAACTATGCGACAATTACTAATACGCGATGCACACATGAACATGAAAGCACGAGTCAACTTAGTTGCTTTCATAATAATTTTCTTTATCTACAGAAATATATATTAAGAGAATTTTGGCCTCACAGATCAGTTACTTGACACAAGTTTCCATTTAATTATTAGTCTAGAATCACTACTCTGGTACAAGGGTGATACAGACCTTAAAAACTTGTTATAACTTTTTTCTGTTTGGATATATAGATTTACCCTAGAACAATTGCTGTAGCAAATCGCTAGTGGTATGTAATTAATACTTATTGTTTAATTCATGAATCTACCCTAGAGAGTCAAAATGAATTAAAACTCAAAAGCAGTTCCAGCGAGGCAAATACGTTTTCGTCTCAATTCCAACTTCTCTCTATTCTCTCTACATTAATGATTACACATTCCTCATGCCAAAAAAAAAAAAGATTACCCATTCCTATTCCTTCCCCCTCGTCTCTTCTGCCTCCCTTCTCATTTCTTTCCTCAATCTTTAACGCTTGGACAGTTAGCCCATCTATCAAAATTGGAGGCCCAAAAGTTAGACAAAATCTTGTTTTTCCCTTTTTTTCTTGTAATTTTGTATTGGGCTGAGACTTCTACAGAAAATAGATTTAAAAAATGATGATTTGGGGTTAATGTTAAAAGTAACATATGTTTTAGACCCCTCCCCCCCCCCCCCAAAAAAAAAAAAGAACCATACATTTCTTTACTTTTTAACCTACAAAGAAGCTTCAGTTCAATGATCGGGTTAGCACTCAGCAGATTCTTATATGTTGATTTATGCATTGGTTTTATATGAAATTGTTTATTAGATCTGAAAGTCCAGTTGGCTGTACATCACAGACACTTTCTACTTAATTTTCACTAATAACAAAGTCTAGCGGCTGAATAGTTATATGTGTGTTATTGCAATGGCACCTACTGTCTATAGAAGGAAATTCTTATATAAATGTTATAGGCTGTGGTTCCTTCCTAAAGTGACGACTTGAAAGATTGAACCCTGACATTACAAGAGATAAATAAACAGATGTTGCAAAATATGCAACCAATAAATAAGCACAGGAGAATCTGCAAAATTTCTGGTTACTATACATATTAACTGCAGATCATCACGGCAAAGGGCGTAGCATCTCAGTTGTCCTAGTCCTGGTGCTAGTCTTGGTTGTTGTTGTTGTTTTTTTTTTTTTTTTTTTCTGTTAACAACACTGTGATTAACATAAAAAGAAACTGAAACCGCCTCATAGATATGAGAGGGATACGGGGAGTTGGGATCAGGCTGATGTCATTTTCAATCCTCAGATGGAGTATAATGATTAATGAATAGCATTATTGTAACGTGCACCAAGTATACTGAATGGGGTACCGGTACAATACAATACAATACAATATCAATGTTAGCTGAGTTGAATATATCTAAGATACCTTGAAGACTGGAAGCTTTATAATTATTGAATTCCTTTATAATCATAATTTGACCCATACGTAACATCTGTTTAATTGTTGAAGGCTTGTTCTGGATATATTGGCTCTATGCCTGTTCATTTCATAGTATCCTAAACTTCAAGAAGTGGTGAATATATATATTTTTATTTTATTACTCAAATTTACAAGTTACAGTTCCTCCAAGTGGGAATAGCTAATAAACAGAAAATGAGAAAATCAACTATTCCAATTATGCATTTTATTTTCCCAACCTCCCAATGATATGAGCAAGATTGAATAAAAGTAAGGGAGAAAGAAAATAGGGATCTACTTTGTAGATAGATGAGTCTTCACCCTAATCCCTGATCATTTCATGTACATCTAAACTTCAACGCCACCAACCACAATTGGACTCCTCACATAATGCTTGCCATCTGACCAAGTTAGCTCTCCAAATACTGTAACCATACCTGGTCTCGTAACTTTAATTGTCACCTCAAAGCTCTTCTCTTCCCCAATCTTCGCAAATTTCAAGGTATTAGGCTCCACAGATATGGAAAGACCTGCGGGTGAATGGAGGCTTGCTGCATAAGTGCCCGGTGAACCAACATTTTTCACCTTCCGGGTCAAAGTAACTGAACCGTATAGTTTAGGTATTGTTATTGAAGGATAGTTGAAATCCAGGATGTTGACTGTCTCAGGACAACGATAAAGAGCGTCAGAGAACATTTCTATCAGGGTCCGGTTATAACCAAGGGCACAAAGAAAGTTTAGGTAATCTTTCATGGTTAAGTCATAGACCAAGCCAGGATCCATGGCACGATTTGGTCTGATGTGGCCAGAACCATAAGCAAATGGCGTTGCCTTATCAAAATTGCCATCAAGCATTGGCTTAACAGTGTTGTCCCTTGTCGTAGCTGCAACAGAACAATTTCCAGTAGAAGAAGACTTGTCAGATGTGGGGCAACAAAAAGTAAACTAGGAAACATATATATATAGAGCACCAAAAGATACTGCAGTTAGTATCCTGCTGCTAGTCTGCTACACATATAAAGCACCATAAATATTTCAAAGCTCTTACCAGATGTCATTATTGCAGATTTGATAGCTGATGGACTCCAGTCAGGGTGGAGTGTCTTGAGAAGGCCAACAACTCCAGCCACATGAGGGCAGGACGTGGATGTTCCAGACATGATGGCAAAAGGAATCCTGCGCTTATCAAATTCCATCTCTGTCGGGCTAACCCCTTCTGAGAAGGCAGCAATAACGTTCACACCGGGAGCGGTGACATCAGGCTGAATTTTTTTTTTTTTTTAGAGAAGGGAAGAAAATGAAACCAGGATTAATCTAAAAGCAGTAGTTACAATGAACTGAATGGAAGTTTTGGTGAGTACTCTATGCAATTGCAATGGAACAACTGAAACCGACTCATATGATGGATTGATGGATCATCATCAAAGAAACACAATTTTGGAAAGCCATAATGCATGGATAAACAAACCTTGAGGATCTCTGGTGTGATTATGTTTGGTCCTTGGGAGGAGGAAGCTGCCATGTATGGAGCAGGCTTTATCTGCAACTTAGTTTTGGGTGGATGAATATATCCTAGCGGATTCCTGTTATATGATATAGCCAATAAAGATATGGAAGGAGCAAAGCTGATTTAGTTAACTATCACAGCCACATGCAAACACTCAGACAAGAAAAATGCTTGTATATGTCAGTATGAGAGAGAGGGAGGGAACAATGAGACATACTTGGTAGAATTGATGTAGGCAAAGACAGCAAGACCGTCTCTATAATTAATTTGTGATGCTGGCAGTATATGAGGATCAGCGAAAAGCTCATTACCACCAAGCTTATCATTACAAAGAATCATCCCAACTGCACCAGCCTCTAAAGCTACAAGGCTCTTTTCTACTCTTGCAGTGACACCTCTAAGACAAACCAATATTTGGCCCTTCACCTTCTGGCGGTCAATTGTTCCTCGCTTACAGAGCTCACTACACAAGGACAAGCATGTTACCAGGCTGATGTTGTATTTTCAAAATAACTGAAAGACGATAAAGCATTGGAAAACTAAAACTTTATGTCTCAAATGGAATATTTAAACAGAAAAGACTTAAAGCAGTTCTTACGCGCTTTCAACTGATGCATTAGACACTTTTGACTGTGCTGCACTAATGAGTGGGTAAAGTTTCTCTTCCGGCAACGCTTTAGAAAGGCTTGCTCCCTGATAATCAAGGATACAGATTGGGTACGAAAATGGAAGTAGGAAAAGAAAAGATAATATTGAAGAAAAAGATGGAATTTGGGGAAATATTGGACAATGGATAGAATGGAAGAATTACCTTGAAGCGCTGTCCATTCGGGAGTTCAACAATAGCCTCGAACTCTCTGTCCAAGGTACTTGCACCTACTGTTAATATCCAAGGTGCAACATTTGAGACAGTTCCCGGTGTTGGTCCAGAGTTTCCAGCCGAGCATAATACAGTGATGCCGTTCTTAACAGCATGTAGTGTCCCAATTGAAAGAGCATCATCAAAGTAATCCATAGCACCGCCTCCAAGAGAGAGGGAAAGAACATCAACACCATCATGTATAGCCATATCAAAGGCTGCCACGATATCAGCATCATAGCACTCATTGCCATCAATTGGTGGCCAGCAGACCTTGTAAGCAGCAACCCGGGCTTTAGGAGAACCACCTTTGGCAGTTCCATTGCCCAAGCCAAAGACATTTGCCCCAGGAACAAAGTTCCCTCCTGCTGTTGATAGTGTGTGAGAACCATGACCTTCATAGTCTCGTGCTGTGTTAAGTGTACTGTTATTCATTGCGTTTGGCCCTGCATAGGCAGCATATCCTTTGTTGAAGTACCTTGCTCCTATGAGCTTCCTGCATGAATTACAAAAAATATAGAAGAGTTAGACATCTCAAAATTGTCATTGCATCAATGTTTCTAAGATACAAGTGCAGCAGCAAGAGTATTGGTATTCAGAAGGCGAGCAAGTAGTAACCAATACCTGCTGGTCTGAACAATTCTACCATTATATTATGTCTGATACCAGCAGTATTTTCCAGGTACATTCAACTGAGTTAACTGGAAACTATAGTAGGAGCTGAGTTTTTTATCTTCTCTTTACATTTTTCTGATCTGGAGGACATGATACAAAATCTAGCTTTTGCATTATATTAAGGACATTATATTCGAGCATCAGAAGTGGAATCTTTAATTAGCTCGAAAATTTCGTTTGCAGCCTAACAACACCAAATACGACAGAAGTTGCACAATGAAGAAATGGTGTTATTTTTGGCATGAGATAGATGATATAAGTTTCTACTTGGGCTATTATTTTGGGGATTCTGGAGACATAACGGCAGTATAAATGGTTTAATTAGCAAAGAGATGGCCATTTCTGGTTATTTAATTGATGCTTGTTAAGATACCATGCAACTCATGAACAAACCTAAATACAGTTAAAAATTTATGATCTCAGAAAAGAGACTGTATAAGTAGGGCAATGTGCTGTAAAACAGCTAAAAGGGTGAAAAAATAACTTAATCACCTGTTACAACGGAACCCAGTGATATCACTCTGACAGGTTCCTTTCCACCTTGATGGAATGGGTCCTATCCCCTCGTCACTAAAGCTTGGAGACTCTGGCCATGCACCTACAACACATAAATCTTAATCAATTTTTTATCAAACAATTATATGTAAAAAAAAAAAAAAGTAGATATCATTGACACACATTGGTTCTCAGACAAGAAGAAAAAATGACTCAAATTGATATTTCAAATGAATTATTTAAAAACATAAATTTTTTCTACCAAAACAAAAATAGAGAAAAACACAGTGGGTCACTCGTGATTTGTCACAAATTAGAAGGGTCCAGCAATGCGATTTCCACGGCTGCAAAACAGGACAGATGATGCTTTCTGACAAATGGACAGTGATTGCACATTTTATGTCTCTCGGTTTCCATTTCTTTTAAAGAACTCAGGTGGCATAAGAACAGAATACAGAGGAAAGATACGGTACTTTTATTGTGATTTATTATTTCTACATCTCAATCTTATATGTTCCTTTATATACTTATTTTTTATGATAAAAGAGAAGAAAAGAAAAAAAAAAATTCTCTCTTTCTTATTATCATTCAAGATAAGTGTTTTCTTATTATCATTCAAGATAAGCGTACGGGAGAGGTGAAAATTGAAATTGAAGAATAACATTTTTGCTTTTATTGGTAAGCAAGAAAGGTAAACTTTTCATAAATAAAGAATGCCTGCTTTGTGTTTGTGTGATACCATAGTTCATTACAGCAACTAAAAAGAAAACAAAATGATTCTTACAGTGTCCTAACTCCTAACTCAAGTTGTTGGGAAAGGTGAAAATTTAACATGGCAGAAATAAGAAGCTGGAAGCAAAATTACCAGTGTCAAAATTCCCAATAATAGTATCTTCTCCAAATCTGGCCTTTCTAAAGAGGGAATCAGAGCGAGTTACACCATTCTGTTCCCGTAACATGAATTCCCACGAACGGGTAGTGTGTAATTTTCTTCCTTGGTTTAAGAATACTGACAAAACTTTTGGGTGCTCTGCATCAAACAATCAACAGTAACTTTGATAAGGTGGGACCACACTGAAAACAAGGATGTTCTGTGTACTTACTTTCAATATCAGCCGCCTCTTCCTCTTCGAGTATGGCAGCAAAACCATTGATGTGCCTTGTGTAAGAATAAATTATTGCTTCTTTTGCTTTCTCAGAACTGCATGGCAATGTTCATTCAGAGAAGTTTGAACCAACAAAAAGTGAGTCCAATTCAAATTTCTTTAGTACATTCAAACAATGTAGTGTACCTTCCCAAATAGGAACCTAGGAATTCATAATGAGTTTCTGTAACTCGATCAAAATCAGCATCTGTAACTCCTCGACCATGCTCATGTGATCCGAAGTACACTAGGTAAGACTTTTTGTTTTCAACAAAAAATAAGATTGACCCAATAATCAGTTTAAACGCATTGGACCAAAGCAAAAAGATGAAAACTTGAAAGAACAGAGTGAGTGTGTTTTTCATTTTTGCACAATAATGAACCAATCTGCTAATACGAGAAAGAGATAAGAGTGGCATAAAGCTTACCGTTTTTATTGCAAAAGCAGGTGCTTGAAACAGAGAAAAAAGAATGAATGACAATAAGAAGAAAATTGAATGCTTTCCAGCCCACATTCTGCTTTCAGAAAGGTCTCAGAAAGAATAATTTGAAGGTGACAAGCTCAGTCCTCTTTAATCAAAGCGATAGTGAAATAGAGAAAGAGCAAGGGAGGTTATCTCTTTCCCCTGTTCTTCAATGGGGAAGGGATAGGCGCATAGATTTGAAGTGGAAAGCTATCTTCTTGCGATCATGACGCGAAAACAAGAAACTACGAATCATTCTAACCACTTTAGATTTAACCGGGGTCGGTGGGGGAGGGAGGGAAAGGAGGAGGACGTGGCAGGAAGGGATAAAATTATTTTAGATTTAAAAAAAAACTATTTTAATTGATATTAATATATTTAAAATATTATAAAATTAAATATTTTATTTATATTTGTAAAAATATTTTAATCAAATATTAAAAAATAAAATTTTGTCAAATGATATATTTTATATAATTTATAAAATTATTGATGAAGTAAATTAAATTTTTTTATAAATAAATAACATCAAGAAATTAAATTATAATTTTTTTGGTAAAATAATTATTATTTTATTTAAAAATAATTTTTTTAACTTTTTATGTAATATTTTTATTTAAATATTTATTTTAAATTTTTTTAATTATATAATATTCTTAATAGTTTTTTAAAAATAAATTTAAATAAAAAATTATTTAAAATTAATAAAACATTCTCAAACGAAATTAATATTTAAAACTGATGATATCCTAAAAAATTTTTATATTATACTTTTTATAAAAATGTATCATTTTCGGATCCAAAACAAAGACAACTGATTTGCTTTCTCAGGAAGTGCAGCAAGTACTTTTTTAATTTTGGGATATCGTGCCCCACGATTGAGTTGCCAAGTGCCCCCTAGGAGAGCAGTCTACCACAAGATCGAGTTGGAGCCTGGAGCCAACACCCTTAGACTGGGGCCGGGTTTAAATCAGAATACGTTCGTGATCTATCAATCCCAATAAAGGAAAGGCAGAGCATACCCAATGAGCGAAGGAAGGAGTTACGAAGCCAACATCTTAATTTGTTTGAGCTAGAACCTTTATCAAATTATTATTCTTGATATGAAGAGTTGATTTTATAATAATATTTTTAAAAATATTTTTTAAAAAAATTAAAATTTTTTTAAATAATATTTTATATAATTTATATAATTATTAATAAAATAAATTAAAATTTTTTATAAATAATTAACATAAAAAAATTTAGATTTAATTTTTTTATCATAATTATTATTTTGTTTTAAAATAATTTTTTTAACTTTTTGTGTAATATTTTCTCTGCAGCAAATATTTATTTTAAAATATTTTTGATTATTTAATATTTTTGACAATTTTTTGAAAATAATTTTAAACCAAAAATTATCTAAAATTAATTAAGTGTATTTAAACGAGAGTAATATTAAAACTGATAATTTTTTAAGAAATTTTTGTATTGTACTTCTTTAAAAATATATAATTTTTTTTGACTCAAATGATTGGTCTTACAATAATACCGACGAGCATATTTTGATCAAAGATAAAAAAACTTTTCAATTGATATTTCATATAATTTATATAATCATATATGATTTGTTTCCTAATTTGTGCTCTTTCCAAGGGTTACTTTTGCAAATATTTGGTTGCTAATTTGTGTTTTTGTTTTGGACTACTATGGTAGTTACTAATTTTACAATTTTACCTCTTTCTTAAGTTGCAAGTCATGAATTCTAACAATTGATATATTTTTCTACAAAATCAATGGTTGATCATAGAAGGAGCATCCATGCTCCCAATCCATTTTGGAGCATTGAAGACAAAGCCGGGGTGGGGATTTTGCAGGACCCAGATGCACAGAAGACATGCTAAAAGCCTCAAGTCCATACCGAGTGAACCTCCTCAAAGGCTCATGCAACCTTGTCAGACATTCTATTGGAAAACAAAGCAAATCAAACAAAGTGGTCTACTTGGGATCACTTTCAACTGGGTAGAAGTGAGTTTGACGCCAATAGGCTAGCACCTAGCTCCGGGCCCAACTAGCAGAACCCCTCCCCGTCATCTAACCATATGAGGGTTACTGTCATATCATATGGTTGAGATATTATTTTGGTTGGATTGGAGCTGCATATTTCCATTCCTCTTTGCTTTTTCTTGCTTGTACCAATGCCTGTGATGTGAAGAAAGATGCTTTCTTTCTATCATCCACACTGAAGGAAGGTAAATCACATAGCATAATTGATGGAATAATTAATAATAATATAATATAGATAGTGTAATTATATTATGGTTCATCTTATTTGATCTCCTTTGCAGACCTTGTCATGTGCTATAATGATTTATATCTGTGAAGTGTGAACGGAACAGCCGTCCATCGTTAAGTATGGATACGATTTTTTTCACCGTAAATTTGCGTTGGCACGCTTATCAAAAACATTTGTTAAAGCAAGAAAAATCTTCCTTCTCCTTGCGTTAGGGAAAATGTCAAACAAATGGCATTGGTCCATGCAAAATGTAACTGGGTCTTCCACTAGCATTGGCAAATCGGTCCCCATTCAGCGCCAAGATTCAGCTGAATCCTCATGTCGGCGGCAGCATTAATCTCACCTAGACAGCTTTAATTGAACTTTAACCCAGCTTCTTCATCTCTAAATATTTTTAAATCTTTGGATTTTCATTTTTTTTTTCATAAATTAACTTTTGTAATGGCTTTTCTGATAACCTGTCTCTTTTTTTTTTTTAAGTAAAAGAAAGGAGTAGAACTTATCTATTTTTAGAATAATATTATATAATAAAAAATAATGATAATATTTTTATAAAATTTAATTAAATTTAAAGATAGTTATTGAATGAAATAAAATAATAAAAACAATTCATTTATTCAAAAAGTAAGAAAAAAAAAACTATATCACTCTATAAAAAATTTTAAAAAATAACTATATAGCACTTTTCCTATTTTTAATACTTCGTGTATTCGTCTATAGTTTAGACTTCCAAATTCCAGCAATCAATTTTACCCTTTCAAAGATAGTTTTGTCTGGGTAAAAATCTGAGAACTGGCTGTGGGGCGTAAAATTTTTTTATGGATACATGTTACATAAATGTTTATATTTCGAATTGTTATTCATTTTATCTATATATCTTTTTTAATAATTTAAAAAGTCATTTTTTAGTTTACTTCTTCTAAATTATTTCTTAAACAAATCTCGAAAATAAATTTTCTGAAATCTAAACGATTCACGCATTTTTGTGGTACAAGAAGTTTGGGAAGAAAAAAAAAGGAAAGAAATTACAAAATTTTAAGAAAATTTTAAAACTACTTATTTGTATTGCACATTTCTTTTAATTTTTCTCTTTTTTCTCATTTTATTCCTATTAAATTAGTTAAAAACTACTTATCTTCAGTTTCAGATTTTGTTTATTTATTGGCAAAATAAACTTTTCCAACTGCCATTAAGGAACATTTTTCTTGAACCAAGCCGTGGGCCTCATGGGCCAAAATTTTGAGGTACAGGGAGGCAAACTAAAAGTAAGACTGAGCAGCAACTAGCCCCCTTAGGCCGAAGTGATCCCTCGCTTGGACTTGACCTTCTAATCACTCCCCAAAAAAGAAATCTTTGGATGGATCTCTAGGCGCAGGAAATGTCAATGCAGAGATGCATGTAAGTGGAAGAAATTATTGTATATTTTTAGTATAATATTTTTATAAAAATAATATTAAATTTAATATTATGTATTTATTTATTTTATATTCACTTATAAAAAGTAAGAAAAAAAATACTTGTTTGAAGAGTATATAAAAATTTAAGTGAAATCATGGAGAAGGCACTAGAAAGATTGCACTTGGAGTGGGGCTTTTGTTAAAGTGCTACCCGCACAACTTTGCTGTCACAACTATGCGACAATTACTAATACGCGGTGCACACATGAAAATGAAAGCACGAGTCAAATTTTTTAGATGGAGTTATGTGTTTAGTTGTGGGCAATAGTTGTTCAAGTAGCATTATTATTCCTATAGAACTGAAATGATTAAACAGATCAGTGGTCCCAATGCACCACGTTAAGCACTAAGCAGGGATCATCCTGACACCACCCCAATGAAAACCTTCCACCCCTGGGGCCACAGTAAAATGAATCAAGCCCAGGAAGCCGTTGCCCAGTTGACAGCTATACAGCTTTGCTTTATTTGCTTTCCCTGGATCCAGAGAAGACTTGGCCATTTTGACCAAAAAAAGATGGTAGAAAGTTGAGAGTAACAAGGGTTGGGGTTCACAGTGTGATTAATATCTGCTGGGAGACTGCAACAATATAAGCAAATTACCAGCTTAGTTGCTTTCATGATAATTTTCTTTATCTATATATTAAGAGAATTTTGGCTTCAGAAATCAGTTACTTGACACAAGTTTCCATTTAGTTATTGGTCTAAAATCACTACTCTTGGTAAAAGGGTGAGACAGACCTTAAAGACTTCTTATAACTTTTTTCTGTTTGGCTGTCTAGATTTACCCTATAACAATTGCTGCAGCAAATCGCTAGTGGTGGTTAATTAATATTTATAGTTTAATTCATGAATCTACCCTTTAACACTAATTATTTTGCTATTTGAATTGTCATTATGAGGTATTATACATATTGTATATATTACTTAGAGCAAGAAGAAAAACAAAGCCTTGAAATCATCTCAACTACTAGTTTATTATTATTATATAATAGATGAACGGGTGAAACTTACAAGTGACAACGGCTAGAGCTAGTTTAATCCATTGATAGATACTGCACAAAGTTTCTATTATATTAAATGTTTGATGGTGATGAAGTATGATTTTCATGATCGCATTTTGTCCACATATTGATTCAGCTTCAGTTCTGAGAGGAACCGACCCAAGCATCAAACTCAACTAAACGCACACTGCAACTCTGGCCTTGTCTTATTGACTGGTTTTGGCCTCGTCTGGAGATCACAATGAGTCATTGGCCCTTCTACTAATAAAATACTATTGTGCTAACCAGTGGACTCATAATGACTATAATTTAAAAGGCTTTTGCAATATAGGGATGCTCATCAAAGTTTGAATTTTCAACAAAGAAAAAAAGGATTTGACAGATACTCACACACCCATTTTACATGTAACTTAAAGAGAGAAAGATGAAAAATGTGATAAGAAATTTGAAACGAGGTTGGGGGGAGGGGGTCACCTTTTCCAAGGAAAGAAAATCCAAAAGAGACTACCTGTAAATCCCAGGCAGCTTTGGCTCTATCTAATGGAACTATTTGTTCACAAACAAGGCCTTGGCTGCCGCCTTTGCCAGTTAGACCCGTCTTCCTCCTCTCCTTTCATGGATTTTCTCTTGTCTCTCCCCTCACTCCTATCTGCTTCACCAGCTCCTTAAATTCCCTCAGAGATAGGTCTCTGGCCTCCAAAAGCGCTAAGAGACTTCATTTGGAGCTCTTTGAAGTCATAGAAAGAAAAAATTCAATTTAGGTATAGGCTAAAAGAAGCAGATTCCCCTGCTCATGGTTGGCCTTCTCCAAGTCTCTCTGATATACATCGGTAAGTAGCTCTTCAATGTCTTCATTTTGCTTTCTGTCAAATGGGTTACTTCTACGACTCATCTCATTGAAAAATATTTTGTTTTGTGCTAGTTCATGACAATCTTTGTCAATCTTACTTGGCAACTTCTTACATAGTTCTTATATAGTGGTGATTTCAAGTGTTCACCATTTCTTTAGCATTTTGGATCGGAAAAGATTGTAATTTCCAAATTTCAGTGCGGAAAATGCAGGGATGTATATGTAGAACCTGTCTGGTTTTTGGAGCTATGGATGTGTGAATGAAGAGGAAACGTATGACTTACTTCATTGTTGTGGTGAACTCTTGTGCAGGTTCTGGTGTGAAGCTGAAGCTCCTTGGTCTGGATTCCTATCTTGTCTGATTAATATCTGAAATGATATGCTTGCCTGGCTCCCTGAATGCCATATAAGAAGCTTGTCAAAAGGGTTGGCAACCTTCTTACTTGGCATGAGGGGAGCCATGCAGGCTGCTCAATCAGACATGGTCATTAATGTTAAACTTTCAACCGCTAACCAGACGCGCTTTCCATCATAATTATGACCGTGCCCCCCTTCTTCATATGTTCTTATAATTCTTCTGCCATCTCTATACTTCATATCATAAGCTGATATTGTGATAATCCCTTATGCAGGTTTCCTATTCCCTTTCATGCTTCTGTTCTGCTGATCCTTGTTTCAGGAATCAATTTCCATGTTTGGTAAAGATTATCATACAGCATTTCATATATCTTCGTACATTGCACATGCAGTCAAATCCCCTGCTTTTTCTCCTCCCTTTCTTTTCCTTTTCTTCCTTTACCAGGTACACTGTAATCAATGATTATTGGAATATATTTTATTCTATATTTGATCTTGGGGTTCTTTAAAGTTATTAACGCGTATCCCATGCTTAGACATGTGCATGCGGAAAATGCAGTGAAGCTTCTATATCGCTAGGCACGGGGAAGAGAAGTTGTATGGTCGCCAAAGAGTTCAAATGCTGCCAAAGTTAGTCCCGGAGTTTGTGAACTTCAAGTATGTGTGGCTGTGGAATACTCCCAGCATTACAGATTTGAACCTGGCATTGTATTTGGATTTTATTAATATTTATATACTACAGTGTCAAGTTTGTAACCCTGGATCTTAAAGGGGTTTCTCTGTTTCTGTCTAGTTAAGCCCTCAGCATGACCCTAATCCCACTGCATGGCTTTGTGATATGAATGAAAACAATTAATATATGTCACATATTTTAAAGCGTTTGTTTAAGGAAAAAATGAAACAAAATTATTGTCAAAAGCGCAAATTAGAAGCGAGAATCTGTGTCGTTTTCTACTTAACAAAATGAAGAGTTAACCTGTCACATGACTCGTGCTTATTTTAGAAGACTCTAGTCTATGACTCCATGGCACGGTGATGGTGGACTTGAGTTGCCAAGTTTGACGCGGCAAGATAGTGACCTATCTGAACCGCATGATCAAAAAAAAGAAAGTAGAATGGGACAAATTAAAGAGCAAAGGCGATACAAAAGTGGAAGGTAAAAGTTGAGAGTGGAAAGAAAATGAAAAGTGATCAGAAGATTATCATTAATTTTCATTATTAGTGTCTGAATTTTTATTTTATTTTTACCTGAATTTTAGATTAAAATATGGGAATTGATTAGAGAATAAGTAATGGTATTAATTAAGTACAAACAAAGTCAAACATCTCTACCCAGTGATGATAAAGAAAGAGTAAATTATAATTTTAGTTCTCAAAAAAATATATTATTTTTTAATTTTAATTTTTAAAAAATTAAGTTTATTAATTTAATTTTTTAAATTTTAAGTTATTTTTAAAAATAATAAATTTATTGTGAATTTAAAGTTTAAAAAATTAAATTGATAAAATTATTTTGTAAAGAATAAATTAATAAGTAATATTTTTTAAAAAAACTAAAATTAAATTTTGTTCTAAAATTAACATAAAAAGAAGAACGCTTCATTTAGACCGTACAGCAAGAAGTTTCCTTGTTTCTGTTACGGCGACGCATGAATTTAATAAATTGCAGCAACGTGAATAATTGCATTCCCACTCATCCAATTTCTCATTTATTAAAAACCCCAAAAAAAAATAGCAACATCTTGTATTCTTTGCAAAACTAAGAGTAACATTAGAGGATTCATATGCTGAGAGATTTATATAATTTATAAAAGATTATAAATTTAGATTTTCTTTTTCAAAAAAAGAATGACATGACACTACACGAGCAAATTACCTTAAGCGTCATAAAGGTCGTAATTTTATCTAATAAACTTTTGAATGAAATTTTGTCATCCTTTTCCTGACATCTCAACGCTTTGTTTGTTTTGGCTAAGCGAACGAACGCCAACGCGAGTTATCATACAAATTAAGGCATATTTTTGACACCAAACAAACAAGCATTTAGATTTGTTAAAATATTTACATATTAAAATTCTCACTTTATATTTATACCGATTAATCATATATAAATTTGTTATTTAATACATATATTGAATAGTTAAATAAGATAATAATCTATTAAAATAAACAGTAATTTATTATTAGTCTATTTAATCATTTGATATATATTTAATAATAAATTTATATATAATTAATTAATATAAAAAAATATAAAAAATAATATACAAATAATATAACTGTTAAATTTTTAGGACGATATAATTAACTCTTGACGTGATACACAATAATTTTTTCTTTCTTTCTTTTTTTGGCCTTTTTCAGTATAAGAAGCTTTTTCTTTAAAAAAAAAAAGTGGCTTTTGGCTTTTTTGATTGACTTCACGTCAATTGGGTCCCTTATTATTATGGTCAAGGAGTTTGGATTGAAATCTCAAAATAATTATGATTTGAGTAAAAGTTAGAAAAGAAAAATTATTATCTCAAATTATAATTTAAAGATTTTTAAAAGTCAAATAAAAAATATTGTATTTCTTCTATTAGCTGCATCAAACATGGAAACGAAAACTAGATGAAATGATTAATTTTATATTCTTTTAATGTATTCTTTTTTTTAGTATTTTTTAATAAAAGTAAATTTTTTTAATTTTTTAAAAATATAAATATTATTATTTTAGTTCTATAAAATTTTTTATATTAATTTAGTTATTAAATTATAAAATTAACATCAAAATTATTCTTATGTATATGAATATAGATTAAGTTAATATAATTTATATGATTAAAGAATTAAATTAATATTAATTTTATATTATTAATAAATTAAATTAATAATATTTTTTAATAATTAAAGAATTAAATTAATGTAAATTTTTTAAAAAAATTAAAATTATATTATTTTTCATAATTCATTAATTTATAAATTAAATTAATATTAAAATTTTTTTAAAAATTAAAATAATAACACAAATTTCTAAAAATATAAAAAAAACTCTTTATATTAAATATTATAAAAATTATTATGATAATAAATTATACGCGGTATGATGCCCTTTCACATTGAAGAGAGTCAATTTTCTCAGCCTCCCAGACACGGTAAAGCCCTTGGTAAACGCGTTCCCACACATCCATCCACCAAATCACCTACTCGGCAAACTCCTTGAATGACAGGGTTGCACTCCCTCGTCCTCTCAGACGTTAACTTGAATACTTAGATACAAAAAAAATTATTGGGGGGAACTTTTAAATCTTATTTTCCTTGACTTGACTTCCATTACAAATCTTCTGCATATAAAGGGCTGTGGAAGTGCACTTTGCTCTGCACATTGGTTCTTGGCTCTAACACCCCTGCTTCAGAGAATTCAATCATCAGAAACCATGAAGGTATTCCATCACTTCCAATCAGATTTTGTGAATCTGAATCACATTCTCTGTTTTTCGTAGACTAAAGCAATTGACCCTTTTGCATGTGGTTGTGTTTTCAGCAAAAGATTGTGATGAAGGTGCACATGAATTGCCAGAAGTGCCGGACGAAAGCACTCAAGGTTGTTGCTGAAGCAAATGGTTCGTGACTAGTAACCCTTCCAAAAAAAAAAAACAGAAAAGCTCCTATGTCTTTCATTAAGAACTTAGCAAATGAGAATGAACTTCACCATCTTACGAATATTTTGCAATTGGGTGGATGCAGGTGTAAATTTTGTGGGGTTAGAGGGAGAAGGCAAAGAGAAGGTGGTGGTGATAGGGGATGGTGTCGATGCTGTTAAGTTGACAAACTCCTTGAGGAAAAAGGTTGGGCAAACTGATATCATCAGCGTAGCAGAGGTCAAAGGCAATTAGACATCAGAGAGTAGAGACCATGAGCAAGCGATGCTCATTTTTTGCTGTGTGTCTTATACCCTGTCTCTTCCAAATTTCTCTTCTTTTTGGTGTAATTTTTCAAATTTCTTGTTTCGCTTTAATGTTTGAGACCTAATAGGCTGGTTTGCATCATGTATGGCCATCCCTTAGTTTCTGTTAAATAGGCTGTGAAAAAAGGTTGTACTAATTGATGAATCTTAATTTTTTTGGTATTCAAGCGATCAGCTCTTTTGTTTGGTGTTCATTATTTTGAAGTTCAGAGACATTTGTCATTAACCAACTCTCTTATTTTATTTTATGTTAAATTTAATTTAATTATAAAAAATAAGAACGATAATAATAAAGTTTTGGACTAATTTTTTTAAAAATTTAAACTGTTAAAGTAAATAATTTTATATATCTGATAACGTATCATTCTCTCCCCGTATGATAGCAAGAATTATAAATCGAGCGTTTAATACTAGGTTGCTTTCTTCATGTGCCGGGATTCATTCCGCGGAAAAGGGACAAAACAAGAGTCCTCATCCAACGACATAATAGAAGAGCTGCATGACAAAAGAGAGCCCTCTGATTGGGCCATGATGTGAGGCTGCGAGATTTAAGTTGTGATTTGTGAGTGTTAGGAACAGGCCTTGACCTTGAAGCAAAACAACGCGTATAGAAGAATATCATAAACAACGTCAATGGACAAGATGAATTAAACTAGGCTGAGAAAAAAATGTAACGAAGAGAGAGAATCATTTTTTGATTTATTAATGATTTAATTAATTAATAATTTTCAAAAGTAATTAGTAAGTAACTATTTATCATTTATATTCTAATAATTTAATCAATTATTTGACTGATTAATTATTTTAAATTAAAAATTTTATAATATGTTTTCAAAATTGTAAAAGAAAAAAAAAGGGGGACAATTGAACTATGTTATAACAAGACATGGAATTTCTGTTTCGGAACGGTTTGTTAAGGACGAGATATGAGATGCAATAAACGAAAACAAGAAGAGGAAAGTGTTGTTTACGTTAGAATAATTAATGCACCAAGCTAATCAGAATATGATATGTGGCACATAAATTGAATGGGAAATCATATCAGCTCTGAGTAAAATCTGAACCGTTTGGTGTCAGAGTATGTAAGAATCTCTTCAGCTGGACCAAAAACTGATGAACAAGTGACATATCCCCTGTGTTATCATGTCATAGAAAATTGAAATTATTAAAAGCTCCGATACTCATTTGCTCATATTTTCCTTTCAAATATAAATCAATATGCTAAGTGCCAAGTGTAATCACAACAAACCTGTGAACTTCAGCAACATTTTAGTCACAACATACATCATATATAGTATTTTCAGTAAACACTAGAAATTATTCGGTTAAAAATATTCTGTCGGTTTAGCCCCTTTCCGATTGTTGTCAATAATAGATTTAGATTCTTTCTTATGATAAAGTCATCTTATTAAAAAGTTATAGGCATAAATTTTGTTGTATTGAAATCTACTATGATAAATTATAAAATTTATTAATTATATTTAAAATTATTTGCTTTTCTCTTTTTTACAGAATATTTTTTTGTTGTTTCATTAATAGAAAAGTATCCTAATCCGCTAATAACATCATTCCCACACCTAATATTGCAGACACGACTACTACCACAACCCTTTAGTCAGTATGTTTACACCCAAAATTACAACTCAATCACTCTCATATTTATCACCCTATGACGGAGACACTCCTTGCTCTTAATCAAATTTGGATCTACTTGCATGTTGCATAGCAAGTTTCGGCTACTTATATTCTATTGGGACATTTTCGTAATCTTATTGTGTTGACTTCTCTGGTCAACCACAAGCATATAACAAGGGTAGGGGAAGTGCATTCTCTTCAAAAAATTGGTTGTTGGCTCTGACAACCAAGAACTCATCAATTCATCATCCAGCAAACATGAAGGTAATGGGTATACATACATATATATATATACATCCTCTGTTTTTGTAGATTAGGTATGCAAACAAAATTATCATCCATATACATAGAGTGATTGACCCATTTTGCATGTGGGTTTAATTGCAGCAGAAGATTGTGATGAAAGTGCAAATGAATTGCCACAAGTGCCGAGCTAAAGCACTCGAGGTTGCCGCTGAAGGTAATGGTTAGTGAGCCTTGACCAGTGACCACACCTGCTCTGTAACTATGTTTTCCATTTGATACTTACTTAGCATTAGCGATCAGGAGTGAACTTATTTATAATCTGATTGGTCCAATTTGCTATTGATCAATGCAGGAGTAAATTTTGTGGGTTTAGAGGGAGACGGTAAAGATCGAGTGGTGGTCATTGGGGATGAAGTGGATGCCGCCAATTTGACATTCTTTATGAGGCTAAAAGTTGGACATGCTGATCTTATCAGTGTATCAGAGAGGTTAAAGGGAAATAGACACGAAAAACAGAGAGAGAGAGAGAGAGAATACAGAAATTAAGGTTGCACTAATTAAACAATTCTGAAACCTCGAAATCAAAGTTTGTACTACAAAAGACAAACTTTTACCTACATCATAATTTTGAAAATTTTAAAAGTTGAATTAAATATACACTAAATATATTATATTATATAAATCATAAATAATGTAAAATATTTTATAATATCCATATGTCAATGTAGAGTTTGAGTTCAACTAAATTAAAATTAAACCTATTTAAACTTTAACTATGCCAATTTAAACTTTTCGGTGTAGTATAGATTTTACACACTTGCATGCTAGGTGTGCAAATAATCTCAATTTACCTAAATAGGAAATTAAATAAAGTAAACTCAGAGTTAGTTTTAGTGATTAAAAAAGTTTTAATTGACATAAAAACTAACTCAATAATATTTTTATCATAAAAAAACGTTAAAAAAACTTTAAAAAAAGTTAGTGACAACCCTCTACCCTTTTATAAATACATATTTGATATTTGTAACGCAAAGTTTACCATGGCGATTATATGATCATCAATAAAGCAACCTAGTTAAACCAAAGTTTTGACTTTCGTTTCCTTAGCATTTTTATTTGAGATGGGTGGATCTAGCATGCACATATAAAAGACCCCGCAGTTTGAATGTGGAATTGAAATCTTCTGTTTCATTTTTCTGTTTTCAATTCTATCTCTAATTAAATTTTGATAACTCAGTAGAAAAATGTATCTTTTTTTTAATTAATATTAATTTTTTTAAAATTTAAATATTTTCTGACTAGATTATGACAATTTAATTAGGAAACATGGTTGAGGACAGGAAAAGTGACAAAGAATTAAATCTCTGAATGTGAGAAGGGTTGGGACCCTGAACTAGTGCCTGTATTATAAATCAGCAGTAACCATCAAGGGTGTGTTCACCTCGGAGATTCTTTTGTTATGATTTATTAGTAGGCAATGATTCTCCTGGGGAAATTTTAAAATCAGCTCTTGGAATGATATGCGACCGTCTTTCTGGAATGTTTGAAGCAGATAGAGTGACTAAAGTTGTGATTGGATTTTGGGGACATAGCACTTGTGAATCTGTGGAAAATTGCAGGGTCCTAGGTGCAATTTTGATGCAAAAACAGCCCGGAAGTGAGAAGCATATGCAAACTATTGCTTTGCCCCTCTCTTTTGTGGTGGCAGACACAGCTTCCTCAACAATGAGTGCTGAATAAGCTTTCGATGTTCTATGCCAGTGAGCCCAAATGCTCAATTGATGTTTGATTCCCTCAAAGTGGTAAGAAAGCTGAAGACAGAAAAAGATAAGGTGCGTACGAATGAGGAATAACCCATAGTGTTTGCTGTATGAAAAATTTTCGATAATTTTGCTTTGTCATGCTGACTTTTATTAAAGAACTCATACAATGGCAGATACTTTTTGCCTTTCTGTGTTGGTTGGCAATATCAAAATCTGGGTTTACTGCAACGCCTCCGAAACGACGTGACTCCTTTTACAATCCTCAAAAGGCTTAAAAGGGAGTGTGAATGTTTAAGAGGTGCGCTGAACCATCCCCACATGTAGGGAGGGCAAACTGTTTATACCCCAACCATTTGTCCTCAATATGATAGAATGGAAATTCTGGTGGCATAAGGGAATATAAAAAAAAAGACTAAAAATAATAGGATTCCTTTGGAATCTGAAAGGGCGCTTGTGGACTGTACCAGAGAATCAATGCCTTTGCAATCATAGTATCAGAATATTGGTATTGGGGCTTTGTAGACAAACTCTTTCGATCTCCTTCACAAATTCGGTTTAGATTTTCAGTCAATAATTCTGTAATAGTTTATAGGAAGATTATCTTAAATAAAGTACATTTACATACTATCCTATGATACTACACGAAGATAGAAAATAAAGAAATAAAAGCAAAGAACGAAAATCTGCATCATCAAAGATAAGGGATGAGTCCAAGTTGTAAAAGCATTTTTGTCCTCTTGGTGCTTGACTCGTATGCACACGGACTTTTAGCAGAGGTCTGAAAAGCACAGTAAGATGCCATTGGAAAGCCAACGACGGTAGCCTCACCTCAATTAAAAAGTATTGAGTGTGATTTCTGATAGAATTTTTTATTCGTGGACGGACGATATGTTCAGTTACAACATATTCTAACGTTGAAATGAGATAACCTCTTCTTTCCGTAAGCTTTTTTGCCACCAAGCCATTGGAAAATAAGACAATTGGCACGTCCAAAGTTGAACTAGGACTTACAAAAGCGCTTTAGTTTTGGCCGTTTCAAGGGTAGAAATCATTCATGGCAAAAATCACTGCAGCACCATAACGAGGAAGAAAGCGATGTAGAACGAGTGAATGGGAAAACAAACTCCTGTTATGGGATAGAAAGGTATAGGTTCTATACATTGTTAGGAATTCGCAAAAGAACCTTCAACCTTCCTAGGAGAAATGATAAAGCTAGAAAGATTCAACATGACCTTGGAACTTCACTTTGTACTAGGCTAAGACATTATTTTTTTTTGGTATAAGAGTTGTTTGATAACTAAATTTCAGTTTTGAATTGAAACAATTCAGCATAAAAAATAAATTAGCAGCGTGTTTAATATATATTAAAAATATTTAAATTTAAAAAAGGACTAATACATTGAGTATTCTTCTGAGAGCAATGCTAATTATACATTTGTTTTGTAAGTACACTGCTCAGTCTGCACAAATAATAGAACGAATTATTGGTTTCACTAAACGTTTACTCGCCTGCATAAATGTGAAATGTGGGCTAATGTAACTTCAGAGTTATAGTGCGGTTGGGTATGTGTGAAAGAAAGTCATGCATAACGGCGGTATACTATATGAGAATCATGATTATCTAAGTGCTTAATCAATTAGTCAGAGGAAGGGCCAATGAACATCGTCCACGGCTGTGAATGGGGTGCGCCACCAGCAGCACCGCCACGTGCAAGTCGGTTACTAGAAACCCAGCTGTTCACTTCTCCTATTCCTCTCTGTGGCTCTGCTACACGACAAATAACGTTGTACACCTCACACTATTTATACCTATTTATTATTTTCATTGCTCCTTTTGCTGAAGTTACAATTATACCCCTCACTATTAACATGACATCCCCTAATTGATATTTGATGACGATATTGGTTTGTCACAATCACACACATCCATTGCTTCCTTTTCTAAAACCCCATTCCACATTTACACTCGATTCTTGTCTATATCCATTTATATAATTATACATCCCAAATCAATGGCTCACTTTGTTAGCAAGTGAACGATGAGACTTTCATTCAATGCCGTATTCAATTCAATCTTGAAAACATCCCCAGGTCTATTTTTTGCTGAAAGAATGTGCTACCAAGAGATAATATTCTAATTTTCATAATAATAATAATAAAATAATAATAGGCATGAAAATCAAAGGCATACAAACAGACAGAAAACGGATATTGACCTATGTTGAATGTCTAGCTGATACCGACATAACAGAAAACCAGACGATTAGAAAGGAGGGGCACTTTAGTAATTTCAACCAATCCCCCGGCTTAATGACAATCTTCAAGCTCTTGAGCAAGCTCTCCTTCAAGATCATGTGCTTTACTCGTAGCAGTCACATTTTTAGCGGGACACAAATCACTGTGCTAATTCCCTCCAAAGCTGCATTCTGTGTCTCTTCTCCTCAAACTGCTGCAAAATCTCTCATGAGTGGGTAGAGTGTTTGATTTTGTTAACCAACGGGGATAAACATTTTGCAGTGTCAGAATGTTGGAGCCAAGAATCGCTGCTGCACTTTTCTTGTGGCTTTTGGCTTGGAGCTCGGCTCCCATGGCGGATTCTGCCATTGGGGTCAACTGGGGCACCATTTCTTTCCACAAGTTGAAGCCTTCCACTGTGGTGGATCTCTTGAGAGATAACAAGATCCCAAAAGTGAAGCTGTTTGAGGCAGAACCCGATGTTCTTAAGGCGCTCATGGGGAGTGGGATTCAGGTCATGGTTGGCATCCCCAATGAGATGTTGCCCCTCTTGAGCTCGTCCCCTGCTGCTGCTGATTTGTGGGTTCGTCAGAATGTTTCCGCATACATGTTTTCAGGTGGTGCTGATATCAGGTCGGTCTCTTCTATCCTTTCCCTGCTCGTTCATTCTGGTTATGGTTCTCTCTCCCTCTTTCTCTTTCAAAATCCACAGCTATTACCATAACAATGTCTAGGATTTTTCTTTGAAGCGATAATAGTTCGAACTAGAATAACCCCGTGATTTTGTTTTAGTACACAAACATGGAGGAAGGCTTTCTGTATAACAACGCTATATTTTACAAACAAAAATTCACTGTAATAAGTATCAAAACTCCGTACTTCATTATGTTCGGCCTTATTTTTCGCATTTCTTTCATTTATCGAAGAAAGGATAAATAAAAAAAAAGATTTTTTTCCTTATCTTTTTGGGTCTTTTTTGTTCCTATCCAGGCCGGTGCTTGCCATTGGAATTTCTTTTGGTAAACTTTTAATTAAACTGATAATTTTTGGAGCTTTTATGATGTATCCAATTCTTCTATGATCATGGCCATTAGATGCTTTGTTTTACAATTTACACTAAAAGTGGTTATCCCCAGCAAACACAAGCTGCTTAAACGTTGGCATGTCTCAATGAATTCAGTTGCGTAAAATCTGCAAAACCATATTCTCATCTGTTGTAAATATTCTTTTATGGTAGATTAGATATAAAAAGATTATTTGAATATTTTGAGGATCTAAGGATCATTCGTTCAGGAAAAAATATTAGGGATCAAAAACTGAAATCAATCAAGAGTGTCTTGTACTAACATAAATTTTGAAACGTTTGTTTCTTAATTGCAAATTACGAACAATTCAAAATATCTGTCCATTATATTAACCTAAATAGAAAATTATAATAAGCTTTAATATTTATTGATTGTTGGAGTTTATGTTCTGGTCCATCCGGAGCTACTAGGCTCCAACAAGAGGTATAAGCCAGACTAAGAACTTTCCCTCTGTAATGATACTAAGTCTAAAAGACCGCTATGGTTGCAGTATTTGCCCAGGAGTAAAGTTATTTACTGAGTTTTTCTGAAGAATACTGTTTTGCTGTTTAACTAGAATAGCATATACTTATGTGAATGAACTTTTCCTTTTGAACACTGGTCTTGGTTGACCTTCTGATTGCTAGATGGCCTCGAGCCTTTCCTCTTCCTCCTTGAACCATTAATTATGTTTAGTGGAAGCTCTGAACTCAATGTCTTGCTTGCCCTTCCTATAATGGGCCACATCTGGGCCATCTGACTTCCTAGCAAGCTACACCTGATTATTGTGTTTGTTGATGAATAGTGTCATACAAACAATTCTCATGCATTCCGTGAGTAGTTCCAAGTTCCAAATATGAACAATGCTAAATACGGCTATATTGCTTGTTAGTCTCTGAAATCTTCCTGTCAAGGTACCACATAGGCCTCCTGTCTCAATAAAAGACTACAGTGAACAGTAGCAGAAATCTTCTTCATTCTTACTTTTCTGGAATGCAGATGAAACTTATGTTAAATGCCTTTTGCTTTTTTATTTTTGCACTCTGTGCCTTATAGCTAGATTTTTTTTAAGTATACAGAACATATTGATTTTCTACAGGCTTTTCAACCTTTTACCTTCTTATTACAGGTATGTTGCTGTTGGAAATGAGCCCTTCCTTACGAGTTATAATGGTCAATTTCAGAACTTTGTCATGCCTGCGATACTCAATCTACAACAGTCTTTAGTCAAAGCAAATCTTGCTGGTAATGTAAAACTAGTTGTCCCGTGCAATGCAGATGCCTATGAGTCCTCGCTTCCTTCCCAAGGGGCATTCCGGCCCGAACTGACCCAAATTATGACTCAACTGGTTCAGTTCCTCAACTCAAATGGTGCCCCGTTTGTTGTTAATATCTACCCATTTCTAAGCCTTTATGACAATGGAGATTTCCCCCAAGACTATGCATTCTTTGAGGGAACTACTCATCCTGTCACAGATGGTACCAATGTTTACACCAATGCATTTGATGGAAACTATGACACTTTAGTTGCAGCCCTCAGTAAACTTGGATATGGTCAGATGCCCATCGTTATTGGGGAAATTGGTTGGCCCTCAGATGGAGCCATTGGTGCAAATATCACTGCGGCAAGGGCTTTCAATCAAGGTCTTATCAATCACATTCTAAGTAACAAAGGGACCCCCCTGAGGCCCGGTGCTCCTCCTATGGATATATATCTTTTCAGTCTGCTTGATGAAGGAGCAAAGAGCATACTTCCAGGAAGCTTTGAAAGACACTGGGGGATATTCTCTTTTGATGGGCAGGCTAAGTATCCATTAAACCTTGGCCTTGGAAACAAGGAATTGAAGAATGCAAAGAATGTTCAGTATCTTCCATCTAGATGGTGTGTGGCAAACCCCTCCAGTGATTTGACTAATGTAGCAAACCATATGAGACTTGCCTGTAGTGTTGCAGATTGCACGACGCTTAACTATGGAGGTTCATGCAATGGAATTGGGGCGAAGGGTAATATCTCATATGCTTTTAACAGTTACTATCAGCTACAAATGCAAGATTCAGGAAGCTGCAACTTTGATGGGCTTGGTGTGGTTACTTTCCTAGACCCTTCAGTCGGTGATTGTCATTTTCTTGTGGGCGTTACATATAAAGGCTCGGATTCATCTTGTTCTCAAATAACGTATCATTGGTGGGTTCTGGTATTATTTTTAACTGTACAAGGGATGTTTTCACTTTCAATGTGATTAAGAGGTTTCATAAGTGGGTTTTTCATGTTCTCCTCTTCTGAGACTGTTAGAAGTAGAATAGCTGATATACCATAAGCTAATATTAGAAATATTCAAAAGCATTCTTGGTTTGTAGCCCAGCATACGAATCAGTCATTGTATCATACAAGAGATTCAATATTACACAGATAATTTATGTTTGCTTGGTGACTTCTATTGAATTATTTGAATGAATCATAGTTTTCTTGTTCACCTCGGTTGGGAACAGGGGGAGCTGCATTGCAGTTAGCATTTCTAGCAGAAGCATGGTTTCGTGGACGTGGAATCCATGTCTCTTATTGCAGTACTACGACATTTGTGTTTAAGTCTGACATTTTCTCATGCTCATGCTATTCAAAAATGGGTTAACAACTTATGTTACGTACAAGAGGGCCACTAGTGCCAATATACAAGAATGTAAAACCAAAAACAAAAAACAATTCTATAACGCATAAGAGAGGGCCAGGAATTACTGTTTTCGCACATTTGGCATTCTTGCTCTTTGAAAACCCCTTTTATGGGTGATGGAGGGATCTGGATGTAATTTTTGAATTGAATGATCATGGAATGGGACATATTTATAGCAAAAGTTTGTTTCACATTAATTTATTCATAACTCTTTAAACTTAATTGTGAAACAATTATTAGTTATTGATTCTCATAAACACTTAAAGTTAAAAAAGAATAAACAACAATCAATAAATAATTAACAATTCATCAGGATACCAGTGTCCAAAAAATTGGATACTAGAATAATTAAAAAAATAATTTAATTTCGATTTATAATCAATACAAATTTTTTTACATTATTATCTAGTCACATGTTAATTAGTGTTTGATTTTATAAGTAATTCTTATTTTAGTCAAATTTTTTAATGATTTAGTAATTTATGATCAGATGATAATATAAAATATTTTACACTAACAATAAATCAAAATTAAACTCTTAAAAAAATAAAAAATGTGAATCTTTGCAAAGTGCCTCCCTAACATTGCTAACTATCTAACATACACGAAAGTGACAGGAAGAGCGAACCCGCCCATTTCCTGCATTTAAAAAAAAAAAAAAAACAAAGGGTTTAGGGTTTTGGAATGGACTTAAATATTGGAAATGAAAAGGGCATATCTAATTTTTCGAAACGTCCTTCCAAAATCCAAAACATAAAAATACAAGCAAGGGAGACAAATGGGGGAATCTCTTAGCTGCTTAGCATCTTAACCATACGAAATTGCTTGTAATTTGTCTTTGACATTATATCACAGTTGAACTAAATTATCATTTCACATCCTCATTATCATTACAATCCTTTCTCATTTAATATATCGTATAAGAAATAGATAATATAATATAATTAATATTATTCACGTTTAAAAAAAATATTAAATAATAATTTATCTAATTAAAATAATTTTATTCAATTTTAATTATATCAGACTATATAAGATAAAATTATTTAATTTTTGTTTATTATAAGGTCAAGATTAAATAAAATTATTTTAATTAAATATTATGTTATCTAATATCTTATCTAAATATTATATAAAAATAGATAATATTATTATACTATATTATTTATAACTTATATAATATACTAAATCAGGCTTAAATGTATGTTTAGTATAAAAATAAAAATAAAGATAAAATTTTTATAAATAAATTTTGTATATAATTTTGTATACAAAAGTCATTCATAAAATTTTTGTATCCGTACAAAAGTGACCTTAAGAATTGATTTGCTGATAACCAAATAAATAGATAAATAACATGATGTTCAAATGCTACTAATTTATTTAAATTGTTCTTCTCATTGTTTTAATAATTTATTAATAAATTTAAAAGTCGTTGTCACAATTTAAATTTATAATTTTTATTTAAAATCTTATCCTCTCAAACGGTGGAACCTGGACTCAGGTTTCTTGTTTCAATTTTCATGATAACATGAATAGATTTTATTTTATTTTTATTTTCTCTGTAACAGCATTGAGATTCATTGGTTTTTGTTGAGATTGGCTTTCGTAGATAAATAATTTTTAACAGATAATGAGGCTGGACTTATAAATCTATATATATAACGAAGATAGGGTCAATTACATTTTGCTATCTTGATTTATAATATTAAGTAATTTAATCCTTGATTTGATATGATTCTTTATAATACACGCCATCTTTCAAATTAGGGGCTAGTTTTTCAAAATTAAGAGATGCTCACACATGATACGAGCTTTTCAACAGAAGAATTATTCAAAATGATCTTTTAATTATGTCGAAAATAAGAAATTTGTGTCTCCTATGATGACTTCTGATAACGATTGGAATAGGTAAGTTAGTTTTTTTTTTTTTTTTAATCTTTACCGCAAAATTACTTTGTGGTTCATGCATTACTTCTCAAAATTGCGAAAATCGGAAGACCCGAGAGACTTTGCAAAATGTCATATTAAATTGAGTTAATTGTAACTTACGTCTTTTTAACTTTGACCCGGCATGCAGATTTGACCTTGGAGTTTGAAAAGCTAAAGAGCGAATGGCTTCATGAAATTCACATTTTGTGTAGAAAACACTTCCCATTAAGCAAACAATTAAAAATCTGACAAAATTGTCATGAGACATAAAAAAAAAATAGAGGGAAAATTTCACATGAGGTTTTAATTATGTCATTTATTCCCTTAAATATATGATTTTCCATTAGCTATGGTATTTTATTGGAGGTTAAAACATGTTTTTATTCTTTTTTTATTTAATTTTTTTTACTCATTTGTGATTTCTTTAGTGTCACGTGACAATTCTGTTAGATATTTAATAATTTACTGTAAAAATGATTTTTTTTTTATATAAAGTATGCAGATCATGGTCATTTACACATTTTTTAATACTAAGGTCTAATTCCTATGGATGCTAAAATTGAAGTATGTAAATTGTAGGTTAACTTATTATTAAATAAAAGAGGAATGTAGAGAAAGTAGGGTTGGATTAAAGAAATAAGAATGAGAAAAATATAATTAACCCAACAAAAATATAAGTGAAAAAAAAATAAAACCAAAATAGCCAAACTGGATTGCCTAACAAAAATATCAAACTACAAATTTACCCCAAAAAAAAAAATCTACAATTATGGTGCAAGCGGAAAACGAACAATGATTATCTTGCAAAAAGAGTGATGATATTTGACAAAAAAAAAAAGAAAAAGGAAAATTGCATTGACATGGAAGTTAATAAAATGTACTAATTTTTCGTCTAATTAGAAAAAAAAATTTGGTTACAAAGGAGGTCCAAAGACTTGGTTAACATTTGGTATGCTAAATTGCAAGCAAAGCAATTTGAACGAGATTCAATTTTAATATTAAGCAATAATTAATAGGACTTGATGTCACTTGAGAGTTATAACTCCTAGCTAATTTTAAATTATATATTTTTTTTTTCTGTACTTTTCACTTGTAAAAAATTTACATAAAAAACTATTTGAAGAGGCGTATGTGTCTAAAACTAAAAATATAAGGGGATTTGTTTAGTGAAAGTTTAAAGTAAGGGAGGTTAGCAAAATTTCTTAAAGTAAAGAGAATGACTATAACTCCATTAAACTTCACATTTGATTATATTCTCAATTTCATTCATGAAATTTTAATTTTCTCACTTTAATCCCTAACATTCGCATAATCATTTTAATTTGGTCTTTTAGTTTGTGTATCCATTATCCACTAGATGAAAATGATATGTTATGGTTAAGAGTGTTATAACACTGTTATATTCCAATGTAACACTTAAAAGTGACTAGCTGGATTATTGTACTTATAAAAAATATTGTTTTATAAGTTAATTTGAATATTAGGAATCAAATTATGAGTTAATTTAAATATCAAAAATTAAATTGTAAGCAAATTCAAATGTTGAAATTGTTCTCATGTGACAGATTAGAAGATAACAATAACAAATCACTCTTAATGGTGATACACTATCATTTTTGTTTAGGGAATATTAAACAAATGAACCGAAGGACCAAATTAAAGTAAGTTTATAAATATTAGGGATTAAAGTGAAAAATGGAAATGTTAAAGACTAAAATGGGATTTCAATCCTCCATTAAACTTTAAAGAAAATCAACATAATTTATCGAAAACAAAACTAAATCTAATCGGGTGTTTTCTGAGTTGTTAGTAGGTCAAGTTCATCTCGAAAAAGTAAAAGTGGCTAGGTAGGTCTTGTTTGTTAAGATAAGTTCCAATTAATTAGGGACCAAATCTGATTATTATTTGCTTATCATGCCACCAAAGTCAAGTTCCAGTTGATGTAGGATCTAATTACACGTTTGTTTTCATTATCTCCAAACCTTTCACTATCATGCACCAATGAACGCCGTTCCTTCTTCTCATCCGGAGTGCCAAATAAACAGGGATAGTACCCATTACGCTGGGAAAACTTTCATCAAGGAGTATTATTACAAAATTGCAAGGAAGTAAGAGAAAACAGGGTCAAATTTAAATAAAAGAACTACAGAAGTTCCTTAATCATTTTGATTTTATAGAAGTGTTCTTTAGGAAAATTAAAAAAAAAGGGGCAACAAAGCAGTCTTCCCCTGCTGTTTTGCAGACACAAATTTGGTTATAGATTGAGATTGTTACCGATGAGAGTTGCAATTAAAAATATGAGAATCAAATAGAGTGCATTCTCTGAAACTGTCATCATCCCCAGGTTAGGTATTCTAGCTTCATTTGATTCGGGTGCCTCCTGAAATACAAAAACAAAATAATAGTTACATTTACAAGCAAACGGGTAAATGTCAAAACAGAACAGTTGCAGAGAGTTTAATATATATATTATTCCTTTTCAGATATGATGCACCTTTGGTTGAAGAGATTCGTGCTTCAACTCAGCAATAGCAGCAGCCATCTCAACCATGGCAGATGCCATCTCATCAAATCTGGTTTTCAGTTCTACAATTTCCTTCTCCACGTCAGTATTCTTCTCTTCTACCCTTTTGATGGCCTGTCCTTGATTTGAGAATGCCTACGATTGAACAGAAAATAGAGTAACTTGATAAAAATTGTGAAAGAACAAACCTTGTGGAACTAGATTCTAAATTGCACTCGAGGTCAAACTCACAGCACTATAAACCCGTTTGTCAGCTTCACGTCCGATAATCACTCCATCAAGACTCTTCTTCAAGTTGTCAACCTTGTGTTCAAGACCGGTGATTGCTTCCTGTTTCACACCTTCAATGGCCTGTCACATACACAGTCAGGGAAATTTTCTCATCTTTCATGGAAAAGTTTGTGAGTGTAATTTTACTGGAATTTTGTTCATGCACATAGAATAGAACAGAAAACAGTGATAGTGAATATGGATTCAAGTCATAATTATGAAAAAGCTTACCTTGGCCATTGAGGTGGGTCCTGATTGCTGTTTTGAGATGCTGGTTTGAACCTTTGTTTCTAGCCTAGAAAAATTGGAATTCAACCCACGAATGTCCTTCTCTAGAGAAGAAATTTTTGCCCGGTTGGCTTGAACTTCATGTGCTAGTTCCATGGACTACACAAAAAGAAACATAATACATAGATGCTAGTACTGGTGCTATAGACACAACAAAGGAAAGAGCAGTTCATTATGGGTTCACAGCCCTCATACCAGGTTTGAGTCGTCCACAAGAGGTTGCCTCAGCAGAGGTGAAGAGTCACTATCAGAAAGCCTGTGATAACGGGCCGAAGAAGGAAGTAGGGGAAACAACCTTTTGCGGTTTGCTGATAGCGCGCTTCCCATGCTCAAAACGCTTAGCAGAAAGCCAGAAACTGATACTTGAAAGGCCTGTTTAATGGAGTGGGACAAGGGGGAAAAGCTTTTAACCAAAGGAAAAGAAACCTCAGAAAAGCCTTCGAATGATCTTTCTTGTTGAATTGATCAGGGTAATACCGCAAGTCTGCTTTTCGCAATTTTTTATGTGGACAATTAATAGGAACTTTCTAAATATATTCCATTACAATTTGTCGGAAGTTTCATGATGTTTTAAATACTGGGTTTGACCCAAGTTATGCTGATAATTATTGGTAAGTTTCTTTTATTGACATTAGAAGGTGTTTATTTTCTGATAAGAAAATAATAATAGATTCTTTTTAGATTGAGAATTTTTATTGACATTATCTTATTTTATATTATATTTGATGTCTTCTCATTCCTTAATTTTTAAGCATGTTAGCCTTAGATATTGCATGTGATTTTTTATTGATATTATATAATTTTTGTGGTATTTTTCCTAATAAATATGACTATAATTTTAATTCATTGTCATTATTAATTTTTTTGTACTATTATTTAACTATGTATTAATATATTATTAAAAAAATTTTACTTTTTATGTAACTGTTGTCATAGTTAACTATTTTAATAATATGGTAACACATGATTATGTAAAAGTATATAAAATTTTTATCCTACATTATATCAAAATTAAATTTAACAAGTATTTATCAAAGTACGTGACTAGGATATTTATTTTTTTAACATTTAATTGGCACCAACATGTAGCTACAATTTGAAAAAATTAAGGAATTAATATTCAGAAAGAAAGGCATGACTCAGTTGTAAAGTTGAAGATATAATAGAACAAGTTTTACTTGTAATATGAAGAAATTAAATTCTATTGGATTACATTTCCAGAAGAAAGATAACGTTAATACCCCAAGTAAGAATAGCTCGTAACAACCAAAAATTGGGTAAATTATGCAAATCAATAAGTCTTGTAGTTTTTAGAATTGGTTAACTTACTCATTTAATTTTTATAATCTCACTCCAGACAATAGAAAATGATAAAAAAAAAAAGACAAAATATAGAATTAAATAAATCAAAGGAAGTGGTACAGAAATAAGGAACCCAATCCTAGGCATGCTACCTATTTTCTATCAATTACTAGTATGGAGGATATGGAAAAGGCTCCAAAATTTCCTAGAAACTTTACGAGCAAAACCATAAATGTTCTATACTCTGTTCTCATTAGTCTGACTTTATGACTTTGATTATAGAAGCTCTTGACTGGAAAATCTATAATTGAAAAATGGCCACTATCCTTATCAAATATTGTTAAACAGGGTTTAGTACAATAAGCTACATTCTTTTTTAGGAATAATCCAGCAGAAAGGTGGATGTCTTGAAAAAGTTGAGTTCTAAATATGGCGTAAAAGCAAATCTAAGTGATTTGATTTGAGCAAATCAGTGTTTTCTATTACATAAAATTTAGAGTTTTACATCCATGACTACAAGTACATACATTAATAAGACATTCTGTAACTTAATATTGTATTACGAGTATCCAATCGAAGATGATTAAAATACTGAAAAACACTTTAATGCAACACTACAGACAATAAAAAAAAACAAGGAAAAAGAAGCCAAACACATTGTTTTATGATGTTTTGAGTGTTGTCTGTGAGGGGAGCTTTCCTTGCAAATTGGTGTATATAAAGGACTTCGGATGATATACTATAAGCTTTTAGTATGTATCGAAAGTATGTAATTTTCCAGTTAAATTTCAAAGCAACCCATCAAATAAACCAATTAATCAAATGACATTAGAATGTCTCAATGGCATAACAACGAGGTTCTGGATTTATCACTTGGTCTTTGTAAGCAACTACATAAACCTTCAAGTGGGAAGTGGACGATATATTGGCTCTTGCAGTTGCCATGTTTTCCTGTTGTTACCATATAATCAATCTATGGTCTAGTACATGCATAAATTCATCTCCTTACATCCAAGATAGATTCTGTACAGCCTGATAGGATATGACTGAAAACTGAAACGAATATAAAATGTGGATTAAGTTTGACATTACACTGTCTTGGTAAGCTCAGAAAGTGTTTTTCATATGCCACCACATGCCACTTCTAGCTCTCCTAAACGGAAAACCTGCAATCAGAATAAAAGAAAAAACCAATAAGTAATAAAGTAGATGCAAAAGAAAGATACTGAGCCAAAGCATTAACAAGAGATAACTCACTGGCGAGCTTTTTCATTACGTGGGTTTAGATTGGTCGTTTAAGCTTAACAAGCTCACTCAATACATCTTTAAGAAGTAGGCCCATAATGCTTCTCTTACCCTGAAATAAACATATACTATAAGATGACATCATCCTCTTGGCATATTATGTGTTACAATAATTTTTTGACACGAGCCTAAACTTACAGGAAACAGCCTCACTTTCTAGTTAGATTACACTGAAACGAAAGTACAACTAGAAGACAAAAGTGGGACTACTAGTTTAATCATGTGCTGAGAAACAAGATCCTTTTTTATGTCCGGTAAGATACAACTCACCAACTACTAACTAGTTGACCTCGTGAAATAGTGGAATGAACGGGGTCCATCAAGTAATTATATTTGTCAAATAACCCTTCTAGCACTACCTATATGAAAGGAGCACACAGTGCCCATTCATTAAAGACTCGGACATGTCATACCTTTAGAGATGGGACAAGAGCAACAACTTCATCAACTGTTTCTGGACATACATTAGCAATCACACATATCTGCAGTGGAATATTTGACGTCAAGAATGCTACACAATACGGAAGAACAAAGGAAGTTAGAATGAGATTGATACCTCACTATCAGAGAGACCATAACCTGCGAGAGGCCTAATATTTGAGTCAAGAGATGAACACTGATGAACATTATGGAGATAGAGAAAAGTTATATAAAGTAAAGCAGTAATGCCATTTATCTGTGTGAAGAAACCAAAACATATAGATAGCACATTCCTATAAACAAACACCAAACTGAAAAATTAAGGATACTCAAGAATGCGTCTAACAGACTTGGGATTTGTATAATTGCTATTGCTTTTGGCATACTGAAGTCCCCTGTCAAATGATCTACAGGGGAAAATAAAGAAAAAATTCAGATCACTCGAATAAATCTTAAATTTAAATGACATATCTTACATAACCCATGCATCCTTTTCAACAAAAAAAATAAAAGCTTTGAATGTCTCCCTCACACAGGGATTTTGATATTTGGATCTCTAGATAACATGATCATCTGCTCTTGAATTCCCTGTAAAATATCTGCAGCCTCACAGTCCATCAGGCATTTGACATTTTCTGGAAGTTCTGCATATTTTCACCAAAAGGGATTTAGTAAATGTTGATATTAATTAGAGGATCATTCCCATCTTAAACCTAGAAACAAATTATTGATAAAAGCAAGAAAATAATAAATATTACAAATTATTCTTAGACCAATTGACTGCAGTATTTTACATTCAAAAAACAAATGTTGGTTATTTCTTTTGTTAATGCAAAAATTGCAGCATAATGGCTCAATTACAAGTTATAAACTCAGTTTGAAAGAGTTATTAACACCACCTAAAAATTAGAAGGTATCATTAAAATAAAAAGAATAGTATGACGGGTGAACAACTCTCAAATTAAGATTTTCAATAACAAATCCAATCTTTTTGAGTCTAAAGGACAGGATGACAAAACAAACACAACATACAAATGTCCAACCACATGTGAATAAACTGAAACAATTTGATGGGCATATATGCGTCAAACTTCTTCCTGACTTGAATCACCAGAATATGAAGCCTTAGTATGTATGTGAATAGCATAGCTTTGTTTGTAAGTATAAAATTTTTCCCCTTTTCAACCCACTATCAAAGAGCTCATTCAAATTCAAAATCCTTTATCTGTATTTAGGAATTAGGATAGGATTATTCAAATATGATTCTGTATTAACAGACTTAGTTCGTAAATCTCACATACACTAATTGTATAAATACATGTACAGATCAACGAACAGTTACGTCCTTTTCCACACATATCTGTGTTTGTTATACCCAGGACCTCAAACATGTCAATCAACAAGCCGCAATGGCATTGACATGTATAGAACAGTATCCAGAGCCCATGATTATTAAGAAACACCTAGAAAAGAAAGGGAAAATGCCTCTGCAAATTCAAAAGGGCACAGATAATGTGGTGTTTCATGTAATGCAAATTAACTTAATATAGCAAATTAGGCACCTAAATCACAATGATAGTCAACATACAAGTACAATTAATAATAAATAATTTAAAAAAGATATAATGAAGGCAAGCACTAACCCTGCCCAATTCTAGGGTCTAATGGTTGTGGGTCTTTTGACACAGGAACCTTTCCACCATTTGCAACCTTGTCTCCCTTTCCGCCTTTACTCCAATCACCTTGAAAATAAAAAATAATCCAGAAAAAAAGTAAAATGACTTAGAAGGTAAGATAAGAATAAGCAATCTATTATTTGCCCAAAAAAAAAGGAATAAGCAATTTATTTAAACATTGTAATGAAGATGTGCCAGAATGGTGAGTCTGAAAAATATAAAGACAGTAATACCTTTTGGAATTGCACTATCACCTTTCCCACCAGATTTTGGTAAACTACTTGTTCTAAATTCAACTGAACCTACAATACACAACCAAACAGTCATTTAAGTAAGGAGATTGTACAACTAGTTTTAACCATGATCCATATCACAAAGACTTCAGTCCAAGCATCAGCTACATCACAAAGAAGCTCCAGTACTTATATACTCCAATTGGGAGCATTATGAAGTTAATATAATAATAATGCTAACCTTCATAAGCAAACTGAACCCTTCTTCCCTTTGCTGACTTTGTTGCACTGTCATCTTTCCCTTTTAAGGATCCTACCAGGAAAACAATAGTGGATAATCAAGTGTTTAAATCACAAAATGGTTTAAAATATTGGCACCATGTGCCACTGATTGATGATGGTGTCATGGCAAGATGAACACAACGCAGGTATGCAAATCAAAGGATATTTTATCAAAGACATCTCCAACCCAAAAAAAAAGTAAATATACATCAAAGAAATCAGGTTTACCATCCCAAATCTCACAATAGAGAAGAACCCAGAACTTCTGGAATGAACAACTAGACCATCAACTCAGTTAGCATAGATGCCATTTTCTTAAAAGACTATCAATGTCAGTCAGCAGTAATCCCATAGGTCAAAATCCAACAAAATTCATAGATGGTGATCCAATAGACAGCCCTAACAGTCATCACACACTTAAAAATAGTCCAAATAGATGGCCCATCAGTAGAGTGGAACAGAGAGGAAGATTGACCCTTTGGGTTAGTTCAGTGTCTTTTTTAGTTAAAAAAATAAAATAAAATAAAATACAAAAACACTGAAAAGCAAGATGAGGTCAAAGGGAAGGTGAAGTCTTACCTCCTTTGCTTAACGCCGAATAACCCTTTCCTCCTTTCTCCGACATCGCCAAAAACTGATTCAGCCTACAAAATTGCAAGTAGAAGGAAATGCGGGTAACACAAACAACCCTACCCAATGGTGTGAAGGACTAGTATTGGGGGGTTCACAGAATCACAGGGTGAGTGATAACATTTATTAAATTCATATTTTGAAAAGCTACGTTTTTTGTTTCACATACGCTAATTTCAGGAAGCACACCAACATGGGTCACTCTCACTCATCTTACCCAGAGAAAGCGACGAAGGACCGCCTCGGAAGGAGAATGCAGAGACCAGAGAGTCAGAGACAGAGAAGAACAACAAAGTGCCAATTTCTTTCAGATGCTGCGTCTCTGGTGTGGTATGACGAAAATGCCCAAAATAATTGTGGACTTCACTTTGGCCCTAAATCAAGGGTCTTTCTGTCTTTCGACCATCCGGTTTATTCAAATTTCAATTGTAGTAAGATAAAAAAAAAGTATTTGTTTACCTACATTAATATTGGAGTTAATTTTTTTAATAAAAAATAATTGTAATACTTCTAATAGAAAACAAATTAAGAAAAACATTTTTGAGATATTATTTCTTTAAAATATAAATGTGGTCCCCAAGATGAGATTGTTGTACACATGAATGTACCGTAATCATACTTGGTTATAAGCTAGGTTTGGAAAATCGAATCGGACCGGTCTAACCGAGAATCGAACTGTAAGTTGGTCCAGTTTCTATAACCGGTGTGTTGAGAATCGATAATTGAACCATTGAACTTGCCAAATCGGTTACAGTTAAAACCGATTTGTTTGGTCTGTCCAGTTCAGTATTTTCAATTCAAATTAACAAAATTTACCATAATGGATCAAACTTGAGGCCAAGGGGAACGCATTGAGAGGTGCTGTCACTAATCTACAAATACTTTCAATATATAGATGTATTATAATATGTTTATTATAAATTATGAAAATTGTTTGAAAACACAATTATGAATCCATAATTTGAATTTAAGACAATATACTTATTTGGAATCAAGGTCGCCACTGCTTCACACAATATAACATGTATTATTATATATTTATCATAAACTAACGACATGATTTGAAAGAAAGGTCACTGCTCTAAAAAATCATTTTGATTTATTTAACAAATTATCATATATTGAGCATACACTTGTCATCATTTAAAAAACAAAATTAAAAAATCTCACTCTATATTAAATACAACTTCAATTTAATATTAAAAACTTCATTCATGAATAAGGAAAAAATAAAATAAAATAAAATAAATTTTCATGAATGAGAATGATATAAATAACAAATGAGTGATATATATATATATATATATATATATATATAAAAAAAAAATTGTTAACTAGTATACATATTAAAATTTTAATACATATAAAATATAAGTATATATTTAATTATATTCTAATTTAACTACGGTTGAACCATAATTGAATTATTAAACTTTAAATTAATATCACAACCGATTCACTAACCGATTTGATTTTCAAAACATTAGTCATAAATTAACACTATCATCGTAAATGAAAAAAAATTCTTAAGTACATTTAATTTTTTATATAATATTATTGAATATGTATCATATTAATTATATAAATTACTATTATCTTTCACTATAAAAAATAAAAATAATCACATAATTAATATAATACATAATAAATAATATGATACAAAAATATTATCTTATATCAAATGTACCTAAAAATTTCTCTTAAATGAATACATGCTTAAGTCATAGCCATCCTTAATCCCATCGGAACCAACAACCTTTTACAAAGGAAATCATCACGTTACTTTCAGACTTTTGCAAAATCACATCAATACGTTTCTGAAATCCATAAATATCTAATTAATATTTCCCACTCGTGATATTAGACACTCATAAGAAATTATGTTTTCAAGCAGCTTCTCTAATCCACACCCTTGCAAAAGTTATAATTACAAGAAAACATAGACCGCTAACTATGGTTTTTGATCCCCGAAAACCTTGACAAAAATAATGACAAATATAAAAGCGAAAGAAAAATGATAGAGAAATGGACATTATTTCTTTGTAAGGGACTCGAAGGAAAGACGATCTTGGTTTTAGGCACGAGAGCTGGCATGCACTCAAAAGTGTTTTGGAGCAACAATTACGCTGAGAGGCGTCTTTCCAGCTTGCTGAAGCCATTGTACATGCCTTAATGGCAAATATATTTCTCACCAAAATTCCATGGTGCTAATACAGAAACACCTGAATATTCTATTCTGTTCCCCTTTTATTCTCAAATGAAGCAAATAAATTACCAAACCCATTTGTTCACACACAGTTGAAAATATAAACCAATGAATTCTATTGAAAAAGGGAAGATAAAGTTATACTCAATGAAAATATAAACCAAGTCCATATCCACCCCAGCTGAATCCTTCACACAGAACCCCATCATTCACAAGCGAAACAAAAACCGTTCCCAGTCAAACTGACATGGATGATGTAGTTGCCTCAAGTATCATCAACCTGTGAGTGAAACACAAAACTGGGAAATGTGGTGGTGATATCTCTGCCAAGAAAACAATTTGAGTCAGATGTTAGATGCTACTGCTTGATAACAAAATACTAGTTAATGTACAACTAAAGGTATCTGTGTCCTTGAGATATAGAGTATGGTGACAAAATCAATTAGATGGTGAGAAAAATAATATTGTCTGCGTGCCAAATTTTTATTTCTGCCACCATCCACTAGTGCTTTAACAAATATCTCTAGAATAATGATAAAAGTGGTTATACATATCTTTTACTCCTTCAACAGATGAAATTACTCTTATCATTTAAACAAAAACTTCTATTATGTATCCCACATGAATCACCCCATAAAGCTTACATGCATAGTCCAATCAGGCATGTGTACATAGTCCAATATTCCACTTTTTTAATTATATTTTCTAAATATATGATACATGAGGGGTTTTACATTTTTCTTTTACCCTTCAGTTATCATTAATTTTTAGTTAAAAACAATTAGGTTAAGTTATTGTTTTCCTTTTACCAAGAAGAAGGTGGCACACATGTGCATGCAGTTATTAGAAGTGTTGAAGATAAGAGTGGAGATATATAAGGGAAGAGGAAAGATACATTGGGAATGTAATTATTTAAAAATATCATTTTTTATTCCAATATATTATAACCCTATCAGTTTATTCAACAAAAGTTCGAATTGGGTAAGGATTTGAAACTTTTGCTATAAAAATTGAAGATGGAAAAAACCACCCCATCTATTTATTAATGGTAGAGATAATAGTTTTAATAATATTATGGATCATTTTAATAAAAACATCCAAATATGTTTGGCAAGATTTCCCTCACTGGCAAGAGAATTTCCAAAATCCAAATAGTGTTGTTAGTAATAGGAAGAAAAACTCACTTAAGATACTGAAGAGTCATATTTTTCAGAAGAGATGGATGCCGCAAGACAAGATTTCGCCATTCCTCCTTGTCAATCTTCCCATCATGTTTTGTATCAGCTTCCTCAAATGTCTAAATAGCTTAAAAACCGTTAGTGACAGATCTTGAGAGAAGATTATGATAGCACAAGAATGATTTTATATGCCATAGTCATTAAGTCAACATACATAACTTACGAAGATCACAAGAAGTCAAGAATAAGGCTGAAGAAGGTTTACTTTATTTAGCAGAGAAATTTGGTAGAAACTTCAGGCCAAATATGAGGAAAACATCGCACAGAGAACACATAATTGTCACACTGATAATTAGTCAGTATGAGATACAGTGACGGACAGACATGCAACATCAAAGGAACATGCACTTAAAATTAGGGAAAAGACAGAACTAGCTACCAGTTGTAACAACAATCACAAACAGAAAACCTAAACTGCTCATATCCAACGTATGCATGCATTACATATCACTTACATGCTCAATAAGATTACTTTTACTCCTAGAGACTATCAAGAAGAGTGAAAAAAGATGATAAATTTCATACTGACAATAACAAAAAACCTAATACAAAATAAACAGAAAGAAAGAAAGCAAAAATGAAAGAAAAAGAACTCATCAAACGCTTCAAAAATACCTAGACTAATGAACATAAGATTTGACATGAAAATTGAAGTTATCAAATAAATGAAGCACCTTGTCAATGATACTTTCGATCACATCATCTGAAAGATTCATACCAGATTCAGCTAGAGTTGCCACCACCATTTGTTTTACCTATACATAAAAACAATGACTATCAGATAATTTGTCTGTTTTGAAATACTCATGACCTAGACTGGTTTTGAATTCAGGGTCTAGGACCACAAAAGAATTGAAAATACACATAGCAGTAGGCTTCAGAAAAAATTTGTGCAAGTTAAGGCTGATTCAGGTTTCCAACAGATAATTCTTTCCCACATTGATTGACGGGTAACCTAAACACAATATAGAATAGTACTCCTACATGGTCAGTGGACAAAATTTCTTCATTTATTCAACATCAGAAGAAAAATTTACCTCCTGTCTCTCAATAAAGCCTTGATGTTTGAGATCATACAACTGGAATGAAACTGCAAGAAGGGAATGTTGGGAATCCCCAACAAGCTTATGCGTTACTACCAATAACAAATGCAGTAAGGGCAATAAATAGATAACAATAGGAGCAACAGATTATATATGCTCTACCTCCCTCCAATAAATACCCTTTCTTTTTTAAAACTTAATAAAATTGTTGACTGGAAGATGTCTAGAGTCTTCTAAATATTAGTCATTCTTACACTCAATCTTATCATCAATTGGTGCATTGGGATGAAAGACAGAAAGAGCTCGCGCAAACTCTTCGAAATCAAGTATTCCATTGTGCTTTGTGTCAAACAAGTCAAACACCTACAGAATTTAAACAATACAAATCATGAACAGGACAGATACATTTCTAAAGGTTCATATCATATGTAGACAGTATGCAACTGACTTCAAAGTCATCAAATCATAAATATTACCCAATAAGGCAACAACAAAGCTATCCAGCTAAGAAATCAAGGATAAAAAGGATGGCATATAAGACCACATATAATAGGCTATATAGTAACATGGTGAAATAGTTCAAATAGGCAATAAGGTGTAAAATTCCAGAAATATATTATAACAGTTGAATTTTCATAAAAATGCATCAAAATATCTGTTATATTATTTCTTTTTCCTCAGGGTGGAAAGGTAAAAAGCAGTTGTAAGCAAAACAATAACAAGTTAAAGCCTTCTGTACCCTATCTGCAAATAAGCTCTCTTTCTTGTTTGTCTTGAATAATGCCAACTGAAATTCTTCCTGCCATGTAAAATAAGCAAACTGTCAAAATAAACAAAAAGACAATGTTTAGAACTATAAACTAACAATGCAATAGATATTATGAATTATCGTGAGTTTTACATAACAAAAAAATAAGACACTTATGATTATAAGGGTTGGGTAGAAAGAAAGCCATCAGCAAGAAAAGTTGAAATTACAAATATCATATAAAAAACTGATAGAAGGACAGAGCATGAAGAGATTCTTGTAGTCTACACATGTTGTGTAGAGTGTAGAGTCCGTAGACTAAACCTATAGAGAAGTAACACATCATTTTCAATGCAAGAAACTGGCACAAAAATTTATGCAATTATTTAATACAAAATGATGATGTACCAATTCTCTATTGGCTTGGTCTACACACTAATCTACACATGAATTTCTCAAAAGCATGAGATGGCATAACTTACCTTATTAATTAGTCCATCATCAATCACTGCACTGCTGATCTTCTTGAACAGTTCATACAGCGCTTCAATCTCACTTACACTAACTGCCTTGAGAATAAAACAGATAAGTATCTTTCCTTCGCATTTGATAAAAGAAGAAACTAGATTACTAGAGAGAGAAAACAGATGATTATCTTAGAAAGTCCCAGAAGTTTCCTTATACTCTGGTAACCCAAAGGTGTACATACAGAGGAAAACATTGAAAAGCTTCATTACTGAGAGTCATAAATCACTGGAAATATAAAAAGGACTATTGAATCATCATCAAAATTCCTAGAAGATAAAAAAAAATATCTTCCTTTATACTAACTTAAAAGAGCTATCCATTGATTGAACAATAACTAGGTATCACAAGGCACACGCAAGGGCCTTTTAGAGTCCATTATCAGTGACTTAATCAGTAATTTATAAATAATTACTGATATTTTTAAATGATCTGCAAGAATAATATGGATGAAATCTACAATGACCACCTTAGTCTTCTAGTGTATACAGAAAGTCAGAAACAAGTTAACTATTATATTCAAGTCTTAACAAGAGCCTCAGTAGCTGAACAATGGTATCCCTATCTAATTGTTACCTAAGTCTTCAAAGGCCTCCAGAAGGTCTCCTTCAACTATTTCTTTAACCACTCTTTTGAAATTACAGTGGTACTATTGAGATGAGCATCATCTCCTCAGGATCGTACAATTAGTCAGTGTTAAATTATGAACCTCAGAATCTAAACGTGTCCTAGAAACTTATATTCCCACCTTTACTATCTGATTTGACCCTCAATAATGTATGACCACCATTTAGTATTAATGGCAAAACTATATAACAATTTAAATATCTTCCGCCAATGTTTTCCAACATATTATGAAAACCAAAAAGGGAAGACGAGCAACAAGATGCAAGGATAAAAGGAGAGACAGATAGAGGGACAATTAGATGCAATAAAATAATGATAATAGGTGCAAATCCAATATATGCTAATTAAGAACTGCTAACAACAAAATTGAAATAACAATGAATGAATTGTCTATTGCTCCCTTGGAAAGTTCCTAACATCATAAGATGGAAAGAAATTGGGCAATAATAACATACACACTGTCTCTCTTGCAAGAGCTTCTGGATTTTCTAAACCTCTAGGTTGCTTGGATGAATCGGAATCGCAACAATTTACCACAGCAGCACACAAATGCTTTAATCCGTCTAGGCACTGCACCATGATCTTTTCCAGAAGTCAAAACACTCCATACCTGAAATCCCAAAAAAAGTATTAATAATTAAATGTGCAAATAAGAAAGAAGAATTCTGACTTTACTAATTAACAAAGAAAGCAAGTTTAATTAATCCAAGTATGCACAGAAGAAAAGGGACAACTTCCAACAATGCTTATGATATAACATGTTAATTTCAACATGATAATTTCACGTTGTTGCCTACATTTTCTCAATCCAAGCTGATCTCTCCAGGACGAGAGAGAGAGAGAGAGAGAGAACTCAAATTGATTAATGATAATAACATGTTAAATGTAAGAACCAAGTTGAACGTACATTTGCCAGTTGATATAACATTTCTAAGACATTTATCAACATATAAAGGAAAATGAGGACAAGTCAATCTAGCTTTAAGTAGACATTTTCTGAATTGCATTAAATGTATAAGGTAAACATCTACAGCAATTTTAATAATAGTTAAGAATTTATAGAAATTCAAAATTGTGATCACATGCAGGGTCATAACTTCAAATCCTCAATATTAAATAAGTCAGGTATATACTAATAATGAAATAAAAGATGCACAAGACAAATTTCAAATCACATTCCACTTTAGCCCCATCATTGCAAAAGTTTTAATTTCTTATATTTAAGTAATCTTATTTTATATCTTGGTTTAGGAATGAAGAAGGCAGAAATACTTCCAAAACACTAGTTACATAAAATATATTATCAATCCCTAAAAGGAGGACATTAATTCACACATAATGATTGAAAGACACCTAGAGGGATGCACAAAAAAGATGTATTGTAGTTACAGCTTAAACAATACTCCACCATCAATTCACCACATTCACATGCAAACACACCTATGGGGATGCACAAAAAAAAGTGGCAGCACACAAATGACTATGATAAATCCAGATAACATTGCAGATAAGCCAAGCCTAAATGTATGCTTGATTTGACATATTGTTTGACATGTAATACTGCAAGCAACAAACAGATTCAAGCATGTAACATAGGTGACAAGCACGAAAGAAACATTATAATTAATGATTTGAAGCCCACATAGTTTAAAGGACCAAAACTTTATTTCTCATTCCCTTTGAAAAGTCACTTGGTCGTCACTTAGGCTCAAGACAAGAGGCACAGAAAAGGATACAGGATATTGAATCGACAACTTCATTTAGTTTGAGGAATCCAAATGTTTCCTTTCCATTGTCTCTGAGGACAAACCAAGCGTATTGCAATACGACGAATGCTTCTATAATTGGTATAACTAAAAGAAGCGTATTGCAATACAACAAATGCTTCTATAACTGGTATAACTAACATAACCATATTACAATATGACACATGCTTATATAATTGATATAACTAAAAGCATGTGTGCTGATACAGCCAGCATCAATAGAATAGTTGGCGATCTAAGTGACATTCCATTCAGCAACCATTAAAGGAATCCATCCACCTTTGTCGTCACATAAATTTAATATGCGCAGATTTGTTAGTTTTCCAATCAACAAAAGGACGTAAATATGCTATACCGTGTAGCAATACACTGAAATGTGTATGAATGCATACAGCATGCATAATATTTTCATGCAGTATGTATCTAGAAAAAGTTTCCACCATCTAGACAGCTATAAGTTAACATCCACTCAGTGTCATTACTTGAGAATCTAATAATTCAAGTAAAATTCTTATCAGAAGTAACTATACAGAACAACCCACATAATATTTCCATGCAGTGCATGGCAGGAAAGCGTTTCCACCCTCTAAAGAGAAATAGTTTAACACTACTAGGTGCAATTGCTTCAAAATTTAACAATTCAAGTACAATTCCACATCAGACACACCTAAACAGATCCATCCAATTCCCCTATTTCCCTTAAAACAAATATTCTACATCCTCAACCATGGAAAGCAGAGACATGATCTCGGAGAGAATTCCATGAATTCAATCTCACAATTAACTAGGTTAGAGGCAATCAGATTCAATAAGCAAAAGCAGATTAGCAACGTGATTACTTCCAAAACCCGATAATTGAAAATCACAGTTCCAACAGCAGAGCACAAAATTCAGACAGCCGCACGCACTTCCACACAGAAAGATGGGATTTTTAGCTCAATAAGCAGCAATCAAGGAAACAAAGACAGCAACATTGTGACACTAGGCATGGCCCTGAATTGAATCCCCATTGCAGATTTCAAACCCAGAACCAAAGGAATTTCGAAATGCCAGTTTTGAGAACCAAAAAAAAAAAAAAAAGACACGGACCGTACAAAATAAACAGATTAATCTCCATTGATTATTGATTAAACATATAAAAAAAAATTAGGGCTTTAAAATTAGATCTCCGGAATCCAGAATAATTAAATAACAGCGGAAAAAAGAAAGCAACTTGCAAATAATTGAGATAAGGAACTGTAGAAATGGGAAAAATGAAGGAGTGGGGTTTACCTTTCAGAAAAAGCAGAGAAAGAAGAAGGACGAGAGAGAGGAAAGCGAAGGGGACTGGGAGTCAAGACTCTCGGACATGCTTGTCTTTTTCCGTAAATTGCAATTTTAGGAACAAAATGAAAAACATGAAGCTTTTTGGTTTATATATATTTATGGTTATGGAGAAAAATGGGTTTTGCTTAATTTCTTCGTAAGGAGGTGACTAATTGCAAAATCAAACAAATATTGATTTGAATTGAATTGAATTTACAGAAATGGGCGAATCAAAATTATGGAATGAAATATAGAAATGACAAGAGAGAAGGGAATGGAAGGCAAAACCCATTGCAATTTCCATTGCTGACCAAGCTGCTCCATTCTCACTCACACGTGGCTCTTGAACGGTGGTTACTGGTTTCAGTTTTCATGTGTGGTTTGAGTTACATTTCCACTCGACTTTCAAATTTTCTCATTTACCTCAATCAAGTTTTTTTATTTTTAATCTTTTCTGATTCTAATTAGTCTATTAGCTTGAGCTACAATTAGGATGACAATTAGACATATGATTCGTTCAATTTATTTATATTTAAATTTAATTTAATATATTTAATTATAATAATAAATTAAATATTTTTCATAAACTAAATTAATTTTAATTAATAAATAATTAATAAATCAATCAAGATATTTATTAACTATTTATTAAATAGTTATATAATTTAAATAATTAAATATATTTAGATATAAGAATAATTTAAATATATTCAATTAAATATAGATAGAATAGATATTCATTTATTAAAATAAAATTATAAATAAATTGAATAATTTTAATAAATTTTAAATGAATTATTAATTTATTTTTTATTAATTGATTAATAATTTAATTTAAAATTCATTCAATTTATCTATTTGTTATCCTTAATTACAAGTACAACTAAGATTAGTAAATAAAGAAATTGTTTCGTTATCTTGATTTTTTTTAAAAAATACTAGTAGTTTTTATGAATTGTTAAATGTTTATAATATATAATTAAAGTTTATAAAATATAATTAAAAGTTGATAAATATTTCAAAGCTAATCAATATATCAATACCTAAAAAAATATTAATAACAAAGAAAATTATTGAACTATAATAATTAAACAAAGAAGAAAAAAAGAAAAAACTAATGATGATGAAAAGGATATCACAAGTCACGTACTCAAATAGTCAAATGGTAGGTAACGTATTAGAATTCACAGTAACTAATTTCAATATATATATATATATATATATATATATATATATATATATATATATATATATATATATATATATATATATATATATATATTATATTATAAGAGAATTAAAATTACTTTATTTATTTATGTGTTTATTTTACCTTATTGTCTAATTTTTTTAGATTTCACTCTCTTTGTGCACATTTATGTATTTGTTTAAAAAGAAAGGAAATGGATGGAAAAGAAAGGAAATAACTAATCTATTTGGAAGCATACGAAGCCTTAAAGATTAATATTAAAATTTCTTAAAATATTTTAATAATTATCTTAATTAATTAAAATAAAAATATTAAATTAAAGGACAAAAATTATTTTGAGAATTAACTATTTAATATTTTTTCAAATAATTAGAAAATTCATAATAATTCTCTTACTTAATTGAAATAAAAACATATTAAATAAAAGGACAGAAATTATTTTGAGAATAAAACATTTAATATTTTGAGAATCCAGAAGGTTAATGTTTTCTTTTTCAAATAATAAGAAAAATTATTAGATTTATTCTTTAGAAAATCATTTACTCTTCTGAGAGATTTAGCATTTCTCTTTCCATAAATAATGATAAAAAAATTAAATCACTTCTTATTATTTATGTCTTTTTAAAACTGAAAGAGGCACCATAAGGTAAGTGTAAAGAGATTCATTTTTTTTGTCCTTTTAAAATTGAAAATTGAATATAAATTGATGTCAAATTATAACTTATAAAAATAATTTTAGAGAGGAAGACGCAAACTGTTGAAAATATTAAAAAAAATGAATTTTCATTTGTAAAATTGCTTGCACAGTTAATTGTTAGTAAACCTTAACTTGTGAATTTTTCTGCATTCAAAAGTAAACGCAATGTGTTTTTCTTTTCGGTACAGAAAAATAATAGTTATACATTTTTTTTCGTTGCTGTTATACATTTTTCTTTATATAAACTATTTGCATAATTTAAATTACTCAGGAAAAAAAGTTACAATAAAACTTAAAATGTTATCTAATTATAATAAAACTTAAAATTACAATAAAATCGTTTTACACGCACTCTAACTTTATCTTTTCTTTTCCGACAAAATTATTAAAAAAATATATATAGGGCTAAACTTGTTCATCTTAATGAGACACAGAAAAGTAATGGGTTTGAATCTAATTTTCTGGTGTTGCTACAATACTCATTTTTTTTCAGTATCTTAAATGAATTTTTAAATGTTTATTAGTTATTAATTTTCACAATAAATACTTCAGAATCCATCAAATATTATTAACAATAAATAAAAATAAATAAAGATTGGATATCTCATTAAAATACCACCACCAAACAAAAAAAAAATGAGTACAGTAATAACTAACAACTCCCTTTCCTAAGTTTCCTCTACTTGGGGCTTTTGAAATGTGACAAAAATTGCATGCGTGTGAAAATTCAAGTGCAATTGTAGCATTGACCCCTTCGAACTCTTAACTCTTAAGGGAAACAGAGAGTACAAAGGATTTATACACTGCTTACATTTATGATACGGGTAAAAAAAAAAAAAAGAAACAATAAGAATCGAAGACTTGGAGTTACATAGTGCACATATCTGAATTCTTCAAAAGATTATAATAATAATATTATTATTATTATCTCTATCTGCCCTTTTCACGGCTATGGTCTGATTTACTTCTTGCCCTTCGTATGATTTTCTTAGGATCCAACTCCAACTTGGAGCCTGATGACATTGACATGCTTTCATCTTTGGCTCCCCTCATCTTCTCTGACCCTGTCTCCTCAGCATCTCCTCTTATAGCCATCTTTCTTTCTAACTCCAATGGCAACTTACCATCTGATCTTTTAGTTTTGTGTTGATGATCCTTTTCTCTACCAGGAAGGAAGGATCTTGTCACTAATTCTCCATTGAATTTTTCTTTATCTGGGCCTAAAGATTGCTTCCCCTGGCTATCTCTAGTACCTGGTCTCTGTTTTGCTTCGAGAAGCAGCTCATGTGGTTTTGGCAGTTTGTTGCTAGTGGTTGCCTTGGAGCCTTTTTCTTGTTCAAAGTAGAGGAGCTGCACCACGGTTCTCAATGGCAGAAGCTCGTTTTTGACTGCATGGGCGCGCACTTCTGGGGACAGTCTCTGGCAGTCTAGAATCCTACACAGTCGCTTCTTGTCTACCTTGCTCAGGTCTGGATGCACCTGTTCATGCATTGAACTTCAATCACATAAAAAATGCACAGTAAAAATAATCAAAGAATAAACGCTGACCGCTAAATTGCTCATATTGAAATAGTTCAATGCTTCAGTGCTTAAGTAATTGGTGTTTTGGTGTGAACAGTGCATGTCTGTATTGTAGGTCCTCTAAAAGTGTTGAAATGTCATCTTTTTCATGAGCATTTGTTCAGCATCCAAGCAAGAGACCATGAAAGTTCAACAAGTTTAGCCAAAGTTGAAGTCACTGCAGTTGCGGTATGGATACTTCACCTTAAGATAGATGTTAATTGCCTGGTACAGATCGTCGTGCTCTGATCGGGCAATAACCGGCACAGTTTCAGCAAGAGATACGAACTTTGACACTGACATATTATCATCCCTTGCGACCACTTGAAGATAGGAATCAATGAGCTTGCCAACATTTCTGATTGATCTTAAAAAGTGGCTGTGATCATTTACACCTGTGGACATTCTTTTCCAAAGCTTCAAGAAACTTTCCAACACTGCTAGAACCAACTCAATATCATAAAAATTCTGGTCAGAAGACGATGTTGAAGGATAGAGCAGGTCACTCACTGTTGCCTCCTCAAACTGTAGGCTGGCTCTTCTTATTAATTCTGTTTTCGTCACTGAGGAGACACCAAGATGACTTGAAATGCTGAGTAGTCTTAACAAGAAGCCAACCGAAACTGACCCTCTATCTGCAGGAATCATGGTTACAATTGTTTCAAGAATTTTTTGGTTTCTCTCCTTAGATTCTTCTGTTTGAGATGCTGAACTGCCTGAACTTCCAAGTTTTGTGATGCCTGGTAGCCACCGGCAGGCATAGACATGCAAAGCTTCACCAATAAGCTGTGGTGGGAGCACATACGTTGATCTAATAGCCATTACTATGCCCCGGAAAAGATCTATCTCAAGATCAGAAACATCCTCCGTCCACCAATCCTTTGGGACAGAATGGTGCTGTTTTCTAGTATAACCTGGCCTGGTGTATGTGTAGGACCATTTGACCTGCACAGAATCATCATTTATGAGCACAAATATCCAAAGAAGTGACAATCACAGAAACGTGAGGAAGTTTGATGGGTCTTGAGTTCTTGACCTCTGCTGGGGGTGTGAGAACTTTCTCAATAATTGAATCAACGCACTTTCTGACTATACCAAGATTCTCAGACCACTCTGGCAACTGAGCAGTGGTCTGCAGCGTCGCAATGGAGTCCTTCCAACCTTCAAGAATGCATGAATTGAAGAAAGCCTCAAGTTTCCCAACAAAGTTTCCCTTCTCAACGGAGTCGTTCATTCGAAGGAACTTAGCAGCACAGAGTGCGGGTACAAAGTTATGGGCACTAATGTCTATTGAAATCCCATAGCAAAGCTTAGCACAGAGTTCAAAGGCATCTTCCCCTCCAGGTACATCATGAAGCTCTAGAGAAACACTCTCGGAGTCACTAGAATCATAGCAAAGCCTTTGTAGGAGGCCACATTTTGGAAGAAGCGGAAACTGCAGCTAAAAAAAGCAGAATTATAGATGAACGAAGATTAAATTTTGGTTTTCCCTTCACACACACCACACTCTCATTCTAATTCCAATACCTTATGTAGCAGATAAGTAATATCATTGATTTGTATCACTAGGTCTGCAGGTATATCTGATATCAGAGTCCTACATTATGAGAATTCATGTTAATTTGTGAAAAGGTTGTATAAAGCTTTTTGACGAAAGGGTCGCTTTGAATACCTGGTAGCTTGCTCAGTGTAGAAAGTATCTGGCCTCGTTCCAAGTTTCATGAACTTCATCTTTATTTGTTGTGATATATACCAAATGGTCAAGAAAAACCTCTAGTTCAAAGCCTGCATAAATTCAGAAGACTGCACCTTGAATGATACTAAAGATCCCATAAAGTCAAGGTTTTGATGGCTTGTTTAGTTAAATGGAGAAGGGAAAGTGAGGGAGAGAGAGAGACAGCAGGCTTTAATGGAACCCTCTTACAGGTGAATCAAAAGGGTTATCTGGTAGCAAGAGATTGATGAACATGCTTGGATGAATCAAATCATGATTCATGACCATAAAATACCAGAATATGGTAGTGGCAACTTAGATTTCAAGCAAACAAAGGGGTGGAGCGGAGGACAAGGAGAAGAATTCACAATAGATGAAGGACTGAAGGTAGAAGACCAAGACATGATATCATTCTGTCGGTTATGAATGAGAAAAATCCACTAAATAAAGGAGAAAGACAAATCTGCAAGAAAACCTTACCTCAACTTTCGTTTAACAAGGGCTCTGCCAACCTCATTGATTTGTACAGAACTCTGAAAGCCCTTCAATTTGTAGAAGATGGTGTCCTCACCCAGAGATTAAAAGGGAAAAGAAAAACAGTAAATTCCAGTTTATGCCGTCATTCACCGAGAAAGAGCCCGCAGAATAGCAACGGCTTTTCTGAGAGTTTTGCTAGACGCCATGCACACTTGTCTCTAGTCTAGCACCTCTGGAAGTAACTTGAAACTTTAAAGCTGAACTGAGTAGGTGTAGTGAATTAAAAGTTTTGTGAATGCGGAATACTCTCACTGACTTACATCGGGCTTCAGATTTTTCTGCCTACTGTGACGGTTCCTGACATGTAACAAGAAACTGAAGAACATGAGAATTCTAGATTTTTTTTTTTCTTGCTGAAGAATGAGAGTTTTAGAATTGATGACATACAACCTTACGCATCTCATATGTTGTCCCAAATTTTGAAAAATTAGAGAAAAAACAATAAAGGAAAAAGGGGGCTGATGATGGGAAAGTGTTAATTGAGTTAAGAGACGTTGACTCTCGTCTTAATATCTATAAAAAAAAATCTAAATTCACTTAATCAATCAATATAATAATTCTTTTAATTATCTTAAAAAAATTATTAAATATTTTTTAAAAGTTTAAGATATTAAATATTTTTAATTTTTCATTTAATATTTTGTCCAAATAATTATTAAGTTGATTGGTTCAAGGAATGATTAAGTCGATTAACTAGAAAACATATTCTTATATAAAGTTACTATTAGGGAATAGGTGTTAGCGGTTGACAAAACAAACAACCTATAAGTAATTATTTGACTCTCGTAATAAATGTCTAGAGTTTATTAAATACAATAAAAAATCTTACAACTAATTAAGTTGTCAAATCTTATGAGTTAATGTTATCAACAATTTTATATCTTTCCAAACAATTGACTTAAATAACCTTTTTAATTATCAAATAAAAAATATTCATTTTATTTTAAGTTCTTAATATATTAAATATTTCTAATTTTTATTTAATACTTGTTTATTAGGTATTAAGAAAATTATTCAAAGAATTTTTTGGGAGAATATAACATTGCTGGCTATGAATATCCATAAATCCCTGCACTTGCAGCAGTGCCGACAGTGATCCTAATGAAAATTCACTTAATTTTAATTTTTATTGAGTAATCCTAATTTCCTTGGACGGAAGGTCGATAGCTGCAGTAACGTTTCCCTTCTGCGTATTGTTGCAGTGCCCGTTTCCATTCTCTGTATTCATAATTCATATACATTGAAATTAACCCAGTTGGGCAAATATTCATGATAATAAAGGTGTTTGTACCAAACTATGTTAAGTATGTCTACGTATACTTCTTTCGGAGAATATACAAAACCACAAATCAAAACAGAACTCACATTATGGCATCCATCGATTTCTTTTTTCTGCTCCCAATTTCTTCAGAGCTGTTTATCATAAAAGACTCAAAAAGTTCTCTAAAGTAGAACGCAGCAAATAGCATAAATAATAAGAGTAATAATAATAAATGAAGAAAAAGCAGCAGCATTGCAGAAGATGCATTATGCACACATAAACATACATGATTACCTTGACTGATGGGTCTTGGCAAGAAAATAGAGAGTTTTGGGAGTGGGAAATTAACTATTAGGTGAGCCAACAAAATCAATAGAGCTTTTATAGTGGTTCAGATTTGGAAAAAAATGTATATAAATCCAAACCAGATGTGTACTAATATACACGGCAATCTTTTTAGAAGATACTTTTGATTCCACATATATAAGGATACAAGACTGTTCAGAAAATGATATGAAAATCCGAGAGAAAGTGATGCACCAGGCAAAAAAAATAGGGTTACCGAAAGCTTCCTAAGGCAAATATTATTGATTTTTTTGTGAGCTTTCTTTGTTTAGTCACTTTCTCTGTGTCTCCAAAGAACTTTGATACATAAACTAGTGTAGACTTTTTTCAATCAAAACTTGTAATAGGCCCGCAGTGGTCCACTGCTATGGTCTTCTCAATTATCCCATTCTCTATTAAGTTTATCGGAATCAAGAAAGGTGGAAGCCAACTTTTTATCCTTTCTTCCTGTGTTTCTCTTTTTCCTCCCAATTTTATTCAGTAATTACTGAAAGAGCTCAGCATTAGTTCCACAAAAGCATCATGTTATTCACGTTTATCTGAGATTTCCTTCAAATTATGGAATGAACTAATAAAGCATAATATAGGGGTAATAAAGAGCAGAAGAAGAATCTACAATCGTTCCTGAGATTTAGGATTTGATATTAGTGCTAGGCCTTTCCCGCTGTTCATTTGTTGAAATCTGACGTGCAATATGGTCTGTGCTTTCACAGACAAATGGTGGTAAAGCAAAAACCAGTGTAAGTGGCACAGCACTTATTGCTTTCAACTAGACAGAAGAAAAACCCCGCATGTGTTTCTTCCACTTAAGATTGCATCCGAAGCCTCAGAAGGCACCTTTTTCTTCGAGGTAACTCTCAGAGATCCCAATCCCATGAAGATCATGAAAATTCAGAAAGTGTAAACTTAATGTCAGCTAGTTTTGCTCTGTACAGAATCAATGACATTGCTATTTGATTCTTGGATGGCATTCACTAAGGTATTTAGCCAATTATGTGGACATTCTCTTCTGGAATTGATAAAGTTCCCCACCAGTCACCCTCCTCTCACTCCCCCCCCCCCCCCCCCACAGGCCACAAGAAGGTTTTATCATTTTCTTTTTGTCCCCATTCTTTTGGAATTTTTTAAGCAGAACCTACAGTGTGTTCCTTTTTCACACATTTTTTTATCCTCTGGCAAAAGTACTCTTCATCTTTATAACAGAATGAAAAAGCACTTTAAGCTTTTAATTGGTTAAGGAGTGGCAAGTCAAACGGAATGCTTTAATAAAATTACTCCATAGTTATCTCTCTATACTTACAGAATAAGGCCCTTCATCAAACACCAAAGAAAGGAATTGCAGATGTCTCGAGAATCTGAAAGAGTAAAGCAAAAAGAGAACATACCTGTTAACATATTATTGATGTTGCTTGAATCTTAGGAAGCAGAAAAGCATTCACAATTGAAAAAGCTGCATAGAGTTGAAGTAACTGTACAAATTGAAGAAAGTAGATGAAGCAGAAGCACCAGTAATTGAACTGAAGCCAGAGATATGGTGGCCTAAAATCAGAAACAAGCATATATGCACCGACGTACATGAACATGTGAAGCTGAAAAATGAGTGCTTTTGTAGTTTTATGCAAGTAATCCTCAGAGAGAGAGAGAGAGAGAGAGAGAGAGAGAGCAATAGGCCGTAGCTTAAGAGCTTCAGTTAGACACAGCCAGGGAGACACTAACTAAAGAAAATTATTTCCACATGTCTCCTAAGCAAGAGTGCTAGAGGTACAGCAGGGAGAAGAGAGAGAAGGAGTGGTTCGTTGGGATTAGTCAACATAGTAATGTATCAAAAGCATGCTATGATAAACTCCTTGGATAGTAATAGAATGGAATAGAAGAGAAGGGGAAAAAGAAAGGGAAGAAAATTGAAAAAGGAGCAAGCAGTCTCTTTTCCCTCACCCAACAGCTTGAAAATTGGTGCTCTATGATTGAATCACAAAAAGCATGCAATGCAAGTGGGCTACGGCTTTGGAGTGCTCCTATGCTGATAGAAAAGAAGCTTGTGTGGGGCCAAGTCTCTGCATAGGTGAAAGATCCTCTGTGCATTCCTCATCATGCTTTCCCCCACTAAACCTTGGGATATTCTTCTTCTACTAGACCTATGGTTAGGCCTCCCTTATGTGCATGTCGGCCACGTGTCTTGCCCCGTGCCGTTTGTTACATCACCCTGATGGGATTGCTCTGACTTCTCTGTTGGTTGTTTCGGAGGCCAAACACAGACAACCACTTCTCTTTCTCCTCCGTGTCACCGTATGATTTTGCTTAATCGTTCATGCGTGTGGGCTTCCTCTCTCTGCTCCTGTTCATTCACTCGTGCGTCAATCGTTTTGCTAACCCTTTGGGGACCCAGATGATTTTTTGTCATTGAAAAGGGACCCCGCCAATCCCTTCTGCTGAAAGAAGATGTGCTAACTCACAATTAAGAGGCTTTTTACAGTAAGCAGCAAGAAGGAGAAAAAAAAAGATTGGGTTTGGTTTTGGTATCAATCTTGAACAGCTAGAAGAAGCAAATGTTTATGTAAATAAGCTGAAAGCAATTTCCTTGATGACTTTCTGGTCCTACCCAAATGATGCTGTGACCAGGAGCTGATGATGGCGATCATGATCTCAATAACATGATCATGATCGTAGTGATCATTATCATCAATTTATTTTGAGTTTCCTAATTAGATCTTGTTATTATTCTGCAGTATCCAAACTCATCTTTGAAAAGAAGAAGAAAAAAAAAAAAAGCCGACCTTGTGCCTTACCATGAAGATAGTCTTTCTTCTGCGATATATTTGTTTATTGTGTACGTAGCACTTTAGTTGATGTGCTTTTTAGCGTCTTAACCTTGATGAAATCATATTTCCCCTTACATCATGACGAAAGTTTAATTTATATGAGGAAAATCTTTTCAAATATATTTTTATCCAGAATTTTCAAGTCATGCAATGGATTCATTACTTTAAATTTCAAGGAGATGAAAGAAACTTCCCAACTTTAGATGTAATACTCTGATGGCTTTATACGTTAATACTCAATTCAGCTGGCTTCCTTTCTATCACATTCTCCACTTTTTCTTGGTTAGATGTCATAATTTATGCCCGAGAAGATCTTTCTCACCGCTGGTTTTGAGTTTGTTGATTATTATATGATGTCTTTGAGAAAGGGAAACTTCGAACTTTTTGTTACATGAAGTTATGTTTTTTTAAGAAATATTAAAACAGATGAGATATAATGCTTTTAAGGTCATTTTAATAGAATTGAAAATTAACAACGTATCAGAACCTGATGCCTATACCTTATCATATCTTTTCATTAATAGCCTAATTAATTTCATTTCTTTGTTGACTCCTCTCATTTTATTTCCTACAAACTACTAGTTTTAGTGCCCCAAGGCCCAAGCAAGAATATAATTAGTCTCACATTTAAAGGAGCAGAAATACTTTATTAAAATATTAAAAAAAACACGAGATACCCTATCTTTATTAATTAGTTTCCATATATAGGGCTTCAAATGAGAAAACAAAATCGTATGTATGGTTTCAATCCAAGTAAGGTTGTGGAAGTGACTCATACAGAGAAAGTAGAAGTGACTCATATAAAGTAGGGCAAAGGAAGTGACTCGCCACCATTTTTCTCTTTTGCTAATTTAGAAGGTAGTGAGTCCCTGCATCTAACCTACTTTTTCAAGCTACTAGACACCCTCTAACCTACTCAAACATTATACCTTTGCAAATTGCAGTCAACTCAGTCACAATATAACTGCATGAGCTATAGTGGGCGAAAATCAATCACTGATGAGAGGTTATTAATGATTTATTTACACGTAAATGATTGTCTTTAATAAGGAGCAAATATAAGTGTATTTTATTGTAGCGAGTAAAATTTCTTATAACTGCAATTAATTAGTTATGATTATGTCTGTTTTAGTGAAGTGGGAGTTGAAAACTTGACATTTAAGAAAGAAGGCGTTCACGTATGAATCATGGTCATGTGTCGCCTTTTGAGCAAATTTCTCAGGACATGGTCAAGCATGAAACATAAATTGGTCCAGACATCATCAATAATGCCAATGACATGCGAGAGTGTTTGTGTCTATATATACATATATAAAATGAATCCAGTAGTGAGTAATAAGTATGGCTTGGAAACCCATGCTTCAAAAATGGCCGTAGTCAAAGCTTACTCCATCACAAGGGACCTACAATTACTAAGCAAAGGCTCTCCCATTCCACATTTCACCAGTCAAGAAAATTTCTCCACATTTTGGTTTCTACTTATTTGCCAATGGCTTCATTGGATGTAGGTCCTAGCTATTTGGTTCCCCTGTCGAAGAATCTTATTGTAAATCCTGCATTTACAACTTTGTCTAATATTGTTTATTTTTTTCAAAGACTGACGTGCATTTTTTATTTATAAAATTAAACACATTATTTCTTAATTTAATATAACTTTTTGTGATATGCCCATGTCTTTCAAACTATAGGTCAACTCCCAAAATTTTGAGAAGCATATACACAAAAGTGATTTTAGACAACAAAAATTAAAAAGACTAATTTACCTCTTCCAGCCATCACTAAAAATCACTATAAAATATACAAACTTCTCACTTTTGTCTTAACTAGATGATGATTATTCTGAGAGTGTTTTTTTCATCAAAATATCACTTCGTATATAAGTTTCTTTTTTTTTTTCTAATTGTGAGATTTAACTAGTGATTTGAAAGACATTGGAGACATTGTGAATGTCACATTATATTAAGAGAAAATTCGCTTAATATATGTTTGATTTGACAATAAATTTTTATGAGATGAGTTTTTTATTTAAAATCACATAAAAATTTATCTTTATTTTTATCCTCAAACCAAACATATACTAAGTAATTTCATCTTATAAATAGGGGAAAGTGTAAAATAAACTAACAAAATATAATTGATCTTAATAGCAAGTAATTTTAGAGCAAAAAATGACTAAAAAAACAATTTACCCTTCCCATTATCACCAAAAGTTATTATTAAAGACACAAACTCCTCAATTTACCCTTTCTACTTCAGATCTAAGACCTCCTTTGTAACAAAGTAAATAAAAAAGACAATATGACTTACCTTTTGTCTTTCCAAAATTTGGGTTGGATTAAATTATTTTTTTAATTTTTAGTTGCAAATTTCTGTCTGGGTCAAACGGGACTGACCTATGTGAGCCTAAGTCTGCCTTAAATTATAAATTAGGCTTTGGGTGGCTAACATGGGGGTAAACCCAAATATCCAATACACACAATTATTATATCAAAATTACATTTACTCATACTTAAAATCTACTACATAATTAAGTGTTTATATTTAGCTGTCTCTTATAGTTTCTATCTATAATAATATACTGGATTTAAAAATCATCAATTTATTCATCAACAATTATTTACTTTACATTTAATTTATATTTAAAATATATTCTACACAGTACACTTTTGAGATTAATTCTTTTTTTTTTTGGCAAATCTTTTGAGATTCTTTTTATTTACATAACAATAGCAATAGCAACCAAATTAGGTAAAGTAGTAAATTCTACTATCCCCTGAATTAATGTAATTCCCCAACGCCTTAATTATAATAAATAAACTCCATATTTATGATTCTAGTAAACAGTACAATGGATGGAAAATATGTTTGTACTTTGTAAATTGTACACAAGAAAAAGAAAGAAAAGGCAGCAGATACCCCCCCCCCCCCAAAAAAAAAAAGCAAAGGGAATATATTCCAATTATTTAATGCATGCAAAAATGCATGACCACACTACATGATCATGGAACCTTGCTACTTCACATTTGTACACCCGAAATGCCAATGTGGCTTTGGGTATACAAGGTTTCTCTTCTAGCTACTTCCCTAGAGGACATCTTCAACCTCGGTCTTGGTTTCTTTTTTAAGTCTAGTGTTTTCGGAATGGATAACGATTTCATTGATGACTACGAGCTATATGATTCTGTGTTTGACTTGGCTTTTTTGAGTAAATTCTTCAGCAATGGAACAGAAAATAACACAACTGGAAACAATTCTGATCTTGATTCTCAGCCTATAAGTGGTGCATCTGCTAGTGATACATTAGGTGTGAACCCTTTTGATCTTAACTTTGAGCCACAGCAGCTTGATCAAAATGGTGAAAGATGGATTAAAAGAAGAAGGCTGGAAAAGGGTACTGAAGAGTATATTCGCAGGCAAAGAGAGATTAAGCTTAACAATAGAATTTCAGCCAGAAAATCAATTGAGAAGAAGCAGGTCTTTTTTTTTTCCCATTGAACATGGCCACTAGATCAGAATTTAATAACTTTGTGCGTCTCAAATGCATTTATAAACATTAAAGTAAAAAGTTAAGACAAATTCACTGCAAAATTTGAAAGAAAAGATAACTGTTATATGAAATATGCATATAACTGGGGAATTTCAATGTAGGCTCATATCCGAGAGCTTGAGGCAAAAGATTTAAAACTCACGAGGGAGACTGAATTTAGGAAAAGGGTTTTGCAGATAATCATCGTTCCTGATGGTTCTTTTCCTTTTACCCTTCATCTTGTTCCTTTCTTGTTCACCCTTTTAGCCATCACTCACCCACCAAAAATTTTGGGTTTTTTAGTCATGATGAGGAAATGATTAGAATATTCATGGCAGAAAATTAAAATGTGTCAAGTGTTACCAATGTTTTCCATTCAGAACTTGATAGTTTTATTTACAAATTTGGTCAACTTTTTTCCCTCATTCATCCAGCAAGTAATATATAATGATCAAGACTTGTAGCTTTCTGTAACCTTGGGTTTATTGGCATGTCCATTATATAATTTTAGCTCATTACACTATTTCCTTATCACACTTGAAGCTTCTTTTGTAGATTTTCCCAAATTCCAAACCTACTGGTAGGTTATGCGGACTAAGAAGGGCTTTCTCCACATCTGATTTCTATCTACCGAAAGAGGTAATTAATAGATGAACCCTTTTAATTTACTCTTTGTTGAGATTTCTTTTTTTTTCCTTTTGCTTTTATTTACTTATGCTTGTTAGTTTCATGATCCAGATATAACTATTTACATAAAAAAAAAAGAGAAAAAAAAAACGTTTACACAAGTTTGGAATCTTAATTATTCTTTTCTTGTAATTTTGTAGTCTCTGGAAACAAGTGCCTAACCATATAGATAAATCAGCCTGTCTCATTTAAGTAGTGTGATAAAACGCGTTAAAAATTAGTGCTAATTACTTAACCAAAGAAAAAAAAAATCATAGCAGTGCTAGTTTTTACTAAGCCTCAAATACTTTGCTGGATGGAATTCACCCTTGTGTACCATCGTTGCAGCTGGTGGTGGTTTCTCTCTGGGACCATAGCGGCAAATTGTTTTGCTGGTCTTTCAGAAAGTTGGTTTTGGTTCAACAATTTTGCTGGTTCAGTTTCGTTCACTCAGCTTTTTCTTATGTAAGTTTGCACCCTGTTGGGATTATTGTTGAATTTTGCAGGTTTCCACTGAGGAAGATAACAAAACGTGTGGAACCAGGGGATGATACCCCAGCTAAGCCAACTACGGAAAATTTTATGAAGTTTCCCTTGGGAAAATGGCTGGCATTTTCTCCTACATCCCTTAGCTCGTAGTGGGACAAAGTTCCTTCATATAATTGTTACTTTTTAAGGGGTGAATGTAACAGCTATATGACTGTCTACTACTCTTATATACTCTAAATAAAGCAGCTACATATTACTATAAGTAAACATGACATGGACACCAAAGCCCCCACAACAACAGCTTTAACCTACAGCGGTAAGACGAGATTTATTATGTACAGCAACATAATTCACAGGCAGCATATCTATTTGCAGCATCCAAAACCCAGAAATCAACGTATGCTTCTTCATTACTATGTGCTTCCTGGTCAATCCTTATTATAAATCAGGAAGCGCAAACTAGAAAAGGTAGATGCAAACCAGAAAGCTTGAATGAGCTATTGAATGGCTGTATAAAACCGTATTTAACTTACAACATGGATAACATACCATTTAAACATGAAACTGCAATCTTTTAGAGTTAGTGGAGTATGCAGTGGATAACAAAAATTGTGGAATGGATTATAACAAAATCTAAACACAAAAAACGGAGCATGCAACATAATCTTTTGCATGTTTTCAACTCCCTATGATGTTGTCAAACTCATACAGAACTACCACAAATCTATTCCATAATCCAGTCTACAAAGGTTCATTAGTCACCAAACAAATCATCATCATTGTCTCCATCAACACTGCTTGGATTATTGTCTGGTTTTCCACTTGACATATCCCCTTCCCCATCCTTAGCTGGAGGAGCTCGTTCACCAGTACTGACAGGTGAAAATGCCCAGGAAGATCCAACTTTGGCAGGGAGTGATTCTCCATAAAGCTCATCGTAAATCCCACTTTTTATTGGGGTTTTGACCTTTTTTAAGACTTCTTGTAGTTTATCTGTCACACCTTTCTGGGATGAATCTGCCTCCTTAACAGAGGACTGCTCTTTCCCTTTTGGTATTACTGTAACCTGTACAAGAGATTCGTATTTTCCAACAAGGCTTCCTTCTTTAACACCAACTGGACCAGGTTCCGTTTCTACATCTGCACCATCTGAAACCCCAACAACCTCAACCAACTCTCCTCCAACTTGATCCCTGAAGGCAACTCTTGTCTTCCTGATTCTCTTGGCAGCTCTCTCTGATTGGTAATTCTCATTTTTGTCACTCGCTGAGCTACCAGACTCAACAGATTTGGACAATAGATCAGACTTTCTGAGGCCATAACGATTTAGAAGCGTGTTATAAGCAACAACTGCTTCTTCATCAGAGGGGTCAGGAGGTGGTGGTAAATTAATCTCTGTGGGCAAGGGAGGACGAGGGAAAAGAGCTGCATCATTCTTTCTTAATATGTAAATTCTTGTTGATGCAGCAAACCTCAAAGATTGCCCCACTTCAAGCTCAACTGGTGAATCCTTAGTCAATCGCTCATTTGCAACAAATGTTCCATGAGCAGATCCCAAATCAATCACATATATGCTGTATAAAAAATAAAAATTCGTTAATGCCAATAAAATCACTAGTCATGAGATTTTCAAGTTCCAGAGAACTTAATTACATGCAAAAAGAAAATAACTAAATATATTCATCTGTGCATGCAAGGACATGTCTCTGCCATTCAATCATGGAACATAGTGGATTGTTTTCCCTTCGAAGTCCCAATGTGGCTCACAGAATCATCAATTCATAAATTTTATATGTTAACTATTTCTAATTTAATATCTAAGAAATACTGTACTGAAGTAGCTCCAGGGATGATCCTATATATAATGATCAGAACTCCAGTTCCGTAAAAGTTCTTAGGCAAACCCATAATTGGTCATACATGTACTATGACTCGCTGTAATTGTTCTTATGAATGGCTGACCAATAGAAACTCACATGTTTGAATACTTTGGTTTTGAGACAAGTATATTCAGAGAATGATACGCAGAAAGTTAATGATGGTGGTAATTATATACAGAAGTGGTGCATCCATTCTAGTAATATTAAAGATGAGAGAGAAATTGCTCTAACCTCCCATTCTTGTGTGGAATGACTGCAGCATGTTGGCGAGAGACAGATTGATGATCAAGCACAAAATCACAAGTGGGGATCTGCCTGCCAAAGATATTCCTCCGTCTGTCCAGATTAATCCGATCTAGTACCTGGCCATCCTTCAAAACTTCCAGATAGAAAACACCCGGGCGTGGCTCAATCGCCCAATCCGGCGGCTGCCATGTTGATTGCCCTCCTCCCACTTGAGTTCCCAGCTGAGTCTGCCCCAACAATGGGGCTGCCTCCAGTCCCCCGGCTTTCTGAGAAGCATGTTGTTGAGGCTGATAGTGGGATTGGAGAAGAGAAGTTTGAGATTGTGGAGGAAAAGAAGAGGGATGGCTGACTACTTTACTAGAGGGTGTTTTTGAGGACGAACTGACAGCGACAGAGAATGGTTCCAAAGTCTGAGCTTTCTTAAACCTATCAAGACCTGCTGCTCTTCCATACATTGTACGACCCCACAAACAAGTCGCATCACAATGCCACAATGACAGTTCATGCCACAAAAAGCGCTGTTCGCAGAGACCCTAAAACGTTGAAACAAGAGACAACCTTTAAAACGTACCTTGTAACCAAAACAGAGAAATCAATGCATAGAAAATCGTCACATGATAGTTCCAAGGGAAACGGGTTATCACAACTAAAAACTCTTGATTCATTCTACCATACTTTGCTAACAAGCTGGAGGATAATCCAATACCAGATTTAATCGTAAAACAATCCAATAGCAAAATCGAAACCCAATTTCAAAGTCAGAATCGAATTCCAGAGTGAATAACTTCTCAACCAGGAAACCCACAAAACGGAATTTGAGGAAACGAAAGAGAGAAATAAAGAAGTGACTATTAAAGAAAAGACGAGCATGATTTTGATTTCAAAGATTAATTAGTGAAAGGGAAGTTGGAGATTCGTAATTACCAATTAGGGTTTTAGAACGCTGGGTCTTCAGTCTTTCTTTCTCTTCGAGAGAGAGACGAAGAGCTTCTCTTCTTCTCCGTTCTCAAATCTCACAGACTTCACACTCGCAAAGTTGCTAAAAAAAAAATTTCCCTGTAAGTAATATTTATGTATTGATTCATAATTTTGTTATTACTATTATCTCCCTCAATTTAGATGCAATGCCAGTTTTGTCCATCACATTTTCACCTTTTATCCATAATATACATGTTGCCAACGACACAACTCCTAGTATAACGATTTTTTTTTTTTAACTTCTCTCTTTTAATTACCATATATAACAAGAGAGATATGTTTGAAAAGTAGAGATAAATCTAAACTTGCGAACAATTATCGTTTTTTCTAATTTTTTTTTGTACAAAATAAGGAGAAATCATTTTTTTCTAATTTTAATAAATTATTTAAAAAAAAAAAGACCATGAAGAAGTTGCCTTTATATAGTGGTACACATATAGCCAATTCTATGATACATAGTCTATGTTGCCATTATTATTTCCTTGATCCTGTGTTGTAACTAGTAAACAATGAACATATCTCTTACTCTTATCAGATATCACGAGTTTGATATATTATGCTTTCACAAATAAAAATGTGCAAGAATTACAATTATGAACTATTTCCCAAGTGGTAGGCCTAACTCACAATTCTGAATGTGTCTTGAAAATTCAATCTACAATTATAATGTAGGATCTCTATTTCATTGAGTGTACTCTTCACAAGACCAAACAAAGTTGTTTACAACAATCATTCCTATATGACAAAAAGCATTCGTTCATGACCACTATCACTTCTCTTTAACGATTAGATGAGGCCATACTTGGAGGCAAAGACAACAATGCCTATGATACTAACAAGATGTCAACTATCATCTAACAGTGACAATACACAAGAAACCCAAAACTTGGACTGGTAGCAACTGCTGATGCAATCTGAGCATCTTCTGCCATTGTCTAACTAGTCATTTACAACGGAACAGTGAGGTAATGTCTCCAATCAATAATATAGTTTGAAGTACAGACTTCGGTAGCAAATCAGCCAAAGCTCAATTTTCAGCATCATTATAGCTATTGATTTAACGCTGTTGAAACAAAAAGAAGTGATATCCACCAGCATGTTTGTTCCACTGACATCTGGCAGAGTTAGGACTGGCATGCAAACCAGCCATCCCAAACAGCACAACTACATGGACCTTAATCTGATGCATCATATATTCCCGTCCAAGTAAAAGAATTGTAATGACATTGGTGCTGAAACAAGTGTGTAATGATGCTGCGGGAATATCAGCTAACTCCCCTATTTCTTCAAGGTCAAATTCAGTACGATTCGTTCGCTATTTTGCTGAAAACTCCTTCTCAACTAGACTGAAGGTCAACTTTACACGTTCTTGCAGATTTTTAAGGATGTTCTTCGTAATCCTTTTCTGATGCTTTGTGCTTTTCAGCCATTCAACTCCAAACAATACCTGAACTCTACATCCCTTGGCTTTTGGGGGTAAATCCTCAATGCGGTAGAGTAGGTGTAGCTGTGGAATATTAGAAGACACTAGTTAATGGTGCAGGAGACAAAAACTAACAGCTAACTCATAGAAAACAAAGATGTAACAAATGGGCACAGAAAGTCCAGGAACAAGCTAAATTTGGCTTACTCACATTGAAATAATCACCAAGAGGAACCCTGTGGAAATTCATAACCTCTTCCAAAAGCCAACCCTTTCCATCCAAAAGTGGAGATCTTTGCTGAGTACTTGTCACTTCAACTCTATAACGTGAAATACGCTTCTCAAATTTGTAATATACTGCCCTCTCAGAGATATCACTTTTCTCTGATACCCAAGGGGTATAAGAATAATTAACACAGCCAGACTTTTCCATGACCCTGCGGTCCAACTCACCCCCACTGAATAGCTCCATCAAGAAACTGGCCTAAATTAATGAAAGGAAAAGAACTATAATCAAACAAAAATATTTGCAAAGTTGTACAAAAAAACTAAATAAGGAACCAATAATTTGCTGTTATGGCAACATACACAACATGGACATATTAGCGAACGTGCATATGCGTGTTTTGAGAGAGAGAGAGAAATTACAGGAACTGGAAGAGCACAAGAATAAACCTCAGACATGCTAACATCATCAAGGCCAAGGAATGACCCATTCTCTTCACTTGTAAGGCTTTTGGTTTCTGATTGTTCTTGAACTAACTGGACCTTCTGTTCAGGACTCAAGGATCTGGCCTTCCAGAGAGCCATGATAGTCCTATATCAGCATCGAAATAGTTTAATATAGGATATCTTATACTTCTCTGATGTAGTTTGATCACTAATATCTTCTCAGATAATTTCTTAAAATTAGGAATATATCATTTCATATCATACCAGCACAAAAGGATAAGAATCTTATGAGAAGTTGGATGACCAAGATATGCCTCCTAAAACTAGGTAAATACTTTAGGTGGTCATTTGTCATGACATTTCACACAAAAATCTAGGTGGAGAATAGTGGCAGTTGAGAAACAACTACGGTTGTGTCAAAATGATAATCAAATATAAGTGGAAGGAAACATTGTCAAGTGTTTTCATATAACCAAACACTCATGTTGCACAATTCATGTACTGTTCAAACAATTATGGAACCACACCTTGGTCAACAGGAAACAAAAATCATCAACATATTCATCAATAAGTAACTTGATCTTGTATGACTGGGTAATGAAAGAAATGAAAATTACACAACTGTTATCTATTATGCAACTTACTTTCACACTTTATTTTTCCATTTCCATGAAATTACAACAGGACATAAGGGTAATGCTATTGGCACTCCCAATTGTCTATTCACACTCTCCATTAACTACTTTTATTTATAATTTCCTAATTACCCTCAATCAAATGTAAATAGACAAACAGAAATATAACCATAGAAGGTTTGAATTGAAATAAAAAAATTATTTATTTGAGGGAAATTTAAGAAATTAAAATTAAAAGTAGATAGTGGTAAGTGTGAATAGACAATTGGAAATGCCAATAGCCCCACCAAGATATAAATTTAGCTGCCAAGCTACCAAAACTCATGAAGTAAAAGGACTTTTGTGCTCCTCTAGTACATTAACAATGGAAGATATAAATATGTCAGCAATATTCATTAGAATATCTAGATATGAATCAACCAAAAGAGTTGTGATTGTGAATTGCCAATACTGACATCTTTAACATAAATGCACTATCAAAACAACCTAAAAAGACTAATGCAAAACACATAAGAAATATATCAACCAAAATGAATGTATGTCAGTGTTGTTATAGACCCTAAAAGACAAGAGTAAACCAAAAAAATAAGTTAAATAGAGAACAGAAAATATTTCCTTACAAGCTGCAGACAAGTATACAGACGAAACAAGTTTGTACAATAACATAAAATTCCCCCCGTCTACCTGTGTGCTACATTGAAAGACACAAAGGACTGGAAATGGAACTTCAGCCTGCCTTGTTCATCTTGTGTTTTTGCACCATGCCTTGCATCCACACCTCTGCCCTGCCAAAGAGTTACGACAATTATTGGACTCCCCATTGATGAAAATGTAGGGGGAATGACCTGGATGTCTTCAATGTCCTCCCAAAGTGAAAAAAAATTTGTCTTGTGTCCAAACAAATTTGCATGAAATCCAAATATCCTTGCTGAAAGAAATAGGCGGCCCTGCAGAGAAACATTGGCAACTTGATGAGATAATACTAAAGAAGCATGCGCCAGCTAAAACCAAAATAGAAATTCACCATGACTTTCAACATCACATAACAGACCAACCGCACCTGCAGGGGCATTTTTCTTTTCAAATGACAGGTGAAGTCATTGATGAGAAATTCCTCAGGTGGAAGCCCGAAGAGTTTCTGAAAGGCTGAATTTGTTTGAGGAGATCGCAAATTAATCTACAATTTTTAAATAGGAAAAATATAAGCCAGAAAAAAGGGTGACAAAACAGGAGTACAACACAAAAAAGACAAAACAACCAAATGCCTGGCAACATAGATAGATACATACCTTCTTCCCCACCTCTTTTTCCATTTTACTTATATAGTGTTTCACAACATTGCCACCTCTAGTGTTGTCCAAGAAAATTCTTAAGTGCAACTTAGACTGACATGCCAGAGCCAACTTTCCTTCAAGAGGAACCCATATATCAGCAAGATCTGAGATGTTTGTTTTCAGAAAATTGATTTCAGCACGTCCTAGAGATGCAGCTTCATCAAAAGGTCCATCAAAGTCATAAACTTCCACATCCAGCACAGAAGGAGGGTCATCCATTGCATCAAATTCAAATATTTCTGCAAAGATAGACATTGTTCTTAACAAAGAACACTTTATCATACAATAATCCAGATCACATGTTGGGCAAACTAGACTTGTGTGTTAGATCACTGGAGGTTCAGATTTGAGTCATAAGCACAGAAAAAGATAAATGATGACATGATATTCACCATTCCATAAGGGATCAGATTTCTGGAACTTGATTGAGCTGGTTCTAGTTTTCCCATTGCAAGTAAACACCACATAAGGATCAGAGAACCCACTAGAATCAACAGCAGCTAAATTGCTTCCTTCAATTAAGGCCACAGTTAACAACCACCCATCTCCTCGTGCTTTAACTCCGTGATCACTGCCTAATATTGGAGTACCAAAAAAAAAAATCTTTATAAGCAAAGACATATAGGCACCAAATTAAGTCAATAAGCACCAAACAATTAAGAAACAAGAGAGAAACAAACTCAAGGTCACCCATGAAAAGCTACAATAATAGGTCAGGGAGATAAAGGAAGGCCAGATTGATGAAACAAGAAATATCTGAATGAGAATTTCCATGTCCAGCCTACCTTGGCATTTATCAGGCTCATATAACTTCCTCCACACAACTAAAAGGATTTAACAATCACAAAAAGCCATTCTATTCACTCATATTATACCAGGTTACTATACTTGCAAATATATCTTGTGATAACAGTTCTTTTTGGAAGGTAATGGCTCCGTGAAGGGTTTAGGCTTTCATTTGGTCTATGGTACTGAGTAGGATAAACACATTTTTTTTTCTGAGCACACAAGCCACATGAGGCTTTAAAATATCATAAAAAAGAATAATAATAAAGGCAACTATGGGATTACCCTTTCGTGCTCTGGCCTGCATGAAGCGTGAGATTAAACCCAGCATTCGTTCACCTTGAAGAACCAGGACAGCACAAACAACAAGTTCACCAATTGAATCTGGCAAGTCAAGCCCAACAAACTCAAGCCCTTGAATTGTGCTGGGTGCAGCCAACCAAATGTGGACAAGCACATACAACCCCATGAAAATTGTTGAGACTACTGTAAAGTTAGCAAAATGCTGCAATGCTAGCTTCCAATCTGACAGGGGCTCTGCCTGCAATGATGCCAAAACTTGTTCCTTACTGGAACCAAGGTCCTCTGAATCAACAGGTCTAACAGTCTGAGATAACAAATTGGCATACTGTCCAAAGCTTTCCTTCATACCTTGCCGAGCCCCATTTTCTATCATTCCTTTCATCATGGTGCTCTGTGAAAAATTCATTCGCCATGATATCACCAGACACGAACACTGTTCTCCTGATGGCAACTCTGGTCCAGGTGTGATCACATACAGTACTTCTGCCCTAAAGGTGCTCCCACACATAACATCTGGAGTGCTGACACTGGCCAGAACAGCAAAGTTCTTCCCATCAGCTTTTAAATATGTTTGTTCCTCAAAGGCTTTGACAGCCTTAATTAATTTAGAGGCAGCCTTGATGTATGTAAGTGATCTTTTCAAGCTCTCCTCACCATTCTCAAACTTCCAAGGTCCTATTTGCAGTTCTGTAGTACCCTGTACATCTGCCAATGACTTGAGAAAATTTGAATCAGGTGAAAATAGTAACGTGTTCAAGTCTTCTGGTGCAATAATATATAATTGATCTATAACCACCCCTCCAGGTAAATTGCTAGGAATTTCACTTCCTTGATCTGCAGACTGCATTTTTCTCACAGCTTCTTCAAAATTGTCATTAGAGGACTGATCCTCAGTCTTGATCTCACCAACTTCAGCTTTACTAATTTCAGATTGGTCCAAGTCAATGTCCATACTGGATGAGTTTGATGACATATCAGAATTTTTATTAAAAATCTGAGCAATTCGGCCTGCAAGTGTTTTTTGTGTGCATAATTTCTCATCCTTAGAAGATGTAATTTCTTCCCTTACTGGAGAAGACAAGTTTGAACAGCCAGTGGAAGACCTTGAAAGTGATTCAGTAATTCCATCAGCATATTTTCTTTGATGTAGTAATTGATCGCCATTACAATTTGATTCCACAGATGCATTCTTTTGGGAAAAAAATATACTCAAACGAACCTCACCTGTCCGGACAAAAAATAAATGTCACTATTTAAGGTCAATAACAGCAAAATTATGACTCATATATGCATGTTCACAGTTAATGAGCACATTATTTTCCAAAAGGACTTGATACAAATGGCCCTTTGAGATGTAAAATCCAAAGTCTCAAATTGGAAATGATGCAATTTACATACTGTTATCGGTCGTATAAATTTAGTATGGAACAAATATAACAACAGCTTGAATTTCACGCAATGAAAAATACAAACAAGTAAACTGAGAAGAAGGGAAAAGAAAAACGGGGCCATACAAATGCTAGCTAAGTAGTAAACTATTAGGATTAAGATCCTCTAAAGTGTATGAAGCACTTTAGGATACACTTTAGGGAGTAAAGGGCACAGTTTATAAAATATCAATGGTTTACAATTTGATAAAACACAAGCACATGGATAACAAATTATGGATTTATTAACATCCCTTCTCTTAATTTTCTCATCAATAGTTATCTACTTGCACTTTATTCTTATGCAGTATAGAGAATCCAAATCCAAAACTATTGGAGGAGGTACAGGAAAGTTTAGTTCAGCAGTATAATATACCACATTCCTTGTTCTTGGACTTCTTGTTTTTGGGTTGCAAAGAATACCAAGCAGTGCCAAGGGATTTAATGTCCTCATCAAAAACAAGTGAGATTGGCACCTTAAGCTGTCCCACTAAGTCATCATTGAAGAACTTATCTTCATCCATGACAGAGATAACCAGCTCTTCATTAAGGTCGTCAACCCAAAAACTAAACTCTTCATCCCACCTTGGATTCGAACTCTTCTTGATCACCTTGGTCTTGAACCTCTGCTTTCCCAACTGTACCCGCACGTACGGATCACTTAACCCATTAGGATCCGTCGCTTTTGCCTCAATCACACGAACCACAAGCTTCATTAAACAAAAACTCAAAGGGACCAGAATCTCGGGCCAAAAATGTGATCTTTTCTTAATCACCCTAAAAGAACAGGGCAGCCCAGAAAGATCTTCCAAAAGGGTAATGCAGTGCATGCAGAAGGAGAAGAATTATTATTAAACAATAAAGCGGGAATATGATACATGGCAAAATTGAACATCTGGAAGCGGAAAACGCAGAACCAAACTGAGCAACGCAGCTCAAACGCAATGATTAGAAGAATAAAATTCAACCCAGAAATCAGACAGAAGCATTAAAAAACAAAAATCTTGATTCTGCCAGAAAATCCTGCGGAAACCGCTGATCCATGTTTTTTTTTTTTAAAAAGTAATTCAAAATTAAATTTTTGCTACAAATTCATCGGGGATGGTTGAAAAAAAATATGAAGAAAATCGCAGAGAAAAAAAAGGATTTTGAGAGTGGATAATCAGAGAAAGATTGAACCCCGAAACCCTTAAATACATAAATTAATTGAATAGTTGAAGGTTGGAAAAAATAGAATTTATTAATTAATGGGATAATTTGAATATCAAAATTGGCTAGAGAGGGAGATGCGGAGTTGCCGAGTCAGGTCTTACACTTGGAAAGTAATTACACTCTCTGTCTTTCTTTCTTTCTTTTCTTTCTTTTTTTTTTTTCCATTTTGTTAAATTTCAACTTGTGGCCACCGCAGCCCGAATGATGGACCATTTGACCTTGCATTCAACAATCAGCTGTAGATATTATTGGCCCCCGACATCAAATTAATTTGTAAGAATTCTACCAAAAAAAATTGTAAGAAATTTGTGGTACATACCACATTATACATTAAAAATTAAAGAGTGTAAAAAAGGCCAACAAATAATATACAATTAACTAACAGAGTAATCCAAAAGATTATATAGATGGTTATGAATTTGATTTTTTTTTCTATTTTTGTGCTGAAATGTTCATGAATTTAATTTGATGTTGATTGTTGAGTGTAAGAGTTTGTGATTTGTCACCTCATTACTATAATACTACGTCCATGGGTTCCCATTTGGAGAACACCCACTCTTTTGCTTGGGCAAAGGGTTTCTTTACTATTTGATTTAATTTAATAGAATATTACTTTCCCTCTTGGCAATTGTCTGTGATTCTTTTTTTTTTTAATGCAAAAGCTAAGAAAACATAAAAACACTGATTCTTTTGTTGAAATTACATCAAAATTTATTCCAAATTTACTTTAATTTCTCATTGCGTAGAGTAAAATACAAATACAAATATTTCAGTTTCACTTAAAAACATACAAATATTAGTCCCTGAATAATATCGAAGTAATAAAACAAACATGTAACCCAAAGGCGATGAGTGCAATGGACGTGTACTGTATCTTAGACGAAACTTACCTACTTATGGGAGTGATTGCTAGCACAATTTTTCTTCCAAAAGAAAAACAAACATGTATTATGTTTATGAAACATCTTAAAACGACCATGGTATGACTATTGTATTGTCTCCAATACAAGTAATGCCAACAATCAATTACCGAAATTATTAACCAATAGAAAGAGTTCCCCAATGCAAATCACATCTATGTGTAAAGAGAAATGGGCTTCTTCTGAGTTTTCTCTGAAATGTAGGTATTTTCCAGGACTGGAAGTGGATGATCGTCAATGGCATGAGATTATTGACGGCTGTGATGTCTGCCGTGGTAACTCTTATGGCACGATCCTGATCAAACCCAGGAGGCTATTTGCAGATAATTGGTCTTCCAATTCATCCTCGTCGTAGCTGCTACTTTCATCCCAACTCCTCTGTGGCAGTCCCCTGCTCTTACGGAGGCCATGACCTTCGACGGCCAATTGAATATCTTTCAAATTATCCTTGAGTGTTTGCAAACTTTTTTTTTTAGTATATACCATATATAGAGTGTTTGCCATTTATTGGTGCAGAATATTTTGTAATCGCATGATCCAACTTTCAGAGTTTGGGGTTCTTGTTATATTTCTCTTTATTAATAATGGGTTTCTCTTTCCTCTCAAAAAAATAAGAGACCAAGCGATTCTTTCTTGCATGCCTATCAATTTTAAGAGAAATTTCAGGTACTAAAGAAATAATTTCAACTATCTAGATCTTATTTCAATTTTATCATATCATATGATATATATTTAATCTGCAAGCGTACATTCACTTTTAATGACACGTGCTATATTTTCATTGTATAAAAATGTACTACTCTACAGTGCTTAAGAATTTTTCTTAGTCGCTTGCCTTCCTAACATAAGAGTTATTCCAAAATCAAATTTTCATATGAATATGGAGAGGCCCAAGAGGCAAATTATAATATCTTAGCCCAAACAAATAACAGGTCCGAACCCCTCTCCCCACCCTAAAGACCAAAAATTCTGAAATGTTATTATTAATAGCCAGTCAGGTATCACTTGAAAGTCTACAAGAGCGGTTCAGACCAGGACCGATCGGCACTAATGTTACCTTGAAAGGCACCACACTCAGGATCGATTTCTGATGAGAAACGAGTTCCACCCCCGCCACCCCAGCGGAAAAAAAAAAAAAGTCTACAGGGTATCTAATTTTTTTTTTCGTAGAAAAACTCCAGGCCATGGATCATGATACAGCTCTAGCCTCTACATACAAATCAGGACTTTCTATTCTATTGCATCAACACTTATGGTACTCGCCTTAAAGTGGCTTTATTTCTCCCTCTTGTAAATTTTAGCCAAGAAGGACTTCAATACTGCTAGAACTGCTTTGCTAGTATGAGCTTCAATGGAGGTTACAAGCTTCTCATAGCTCTTGCTCTCATACTCCTCAAATACACCCTATTGATTCAGATTGTAAGTATATAATCCGAAGTAAATCAGTAGCATCTATCATGATGTGCAGAAATATTTTCAACTTAGTTTGCATGACTTTATGGCAAAATGTGTGGAAATATTTTTTATTTTAGCATCTTAGTTTTTTGCCTTTTCCTCATTGGTTGGCTAATAGGTCATCTTAATATGTGATATAATAAAGGATACAAGTTATGGGTTGCGTTTCCCAATAAATTATTAATGACAGCTTTATATACATGAAGTTCAAACCTGAAGATCAAGCTCTTCATACAGGGCCTTCACTTTAGCAACATTTACTGGATCTGGTTTTCCATAATTCTCCTGCAAACCACAAAAGCAAATGAGTAAACTTATCCCAGTTTAATCATGGGAGAAAGAAAGGGAAAAACCAGCAGGTAACAATAAGATGCCTGCTTACATATAACACTTTCTTTTGTTCTTCATTGCTAAGTTCCAATGCTTTCACAACCAACCAAGAGCACTTAAAATCCTCAATATCTGTGCCTATCTGGTTCCATGTATAACTAGAATGAGGTTAAAAAGAAATTAATCATTTCCAGTATCCATTTTCTAGAATGCTTACCTTTCCAATTGTTTTAGGATCACCAAAGCAATCCAAATAATCATCCTAAAGAGAGGGGGAAAAACAAAAAGATAGGTCACAGTATGGCATATGAAAGATACTTCAAGCTGAGAGTGACACCATGTTGACATCTAGCATTCTGGAATCTAAACAGTCTAAAGAAAGACAAGAGGTCTAGCTAGGCTAACAAAATATTACCTGTACTTGAAAGTATGTTCCCATCTCAACAAGAATGTTCTTTACATCAATATGGTTATCCAGATTCTCACCCGCCATGAGTAATGCACATCCAACCTATGTAAGGAGGAGATATATACAAGGTAAATAACAGATCATATATTCCAGTGTCAAAATCTAAACATGACGGCAGTGATGAGATAGGATCATTCAAAATGTATCATATAGAATACAAAAAGATATAATTGCTTTTAAGTGAAGACTCATTGGAAATAGCATGTCATACTTGCCTTGAAAAGAAAGGAAAAATAAAAGGAAAAGATGTGACTTCAAACTCAAGAACACAGTACATGTGTTATATTATCTGCTTTCTTGTAGGATCAGAAAACAAACAATTCTAGCAGTGTGAAATACATTGAGACTGGAGAATCAGTTGTCATATGTATCTCATGGAAAAGGAAGGAAGAAACATAAATTAGGGATGCAGGACATACATGTAACATGATATAATACTTACTGGAAGGTAAAACGAGTAATAAGAGGTCTTGTACTGAACAATACATCGGTGACTGCAGAAATGCCCATCTTTTAGTTATTAGTATCATTTCCAAGACTCGAAAGAGACAATGGAAAAGAAATTGAAGCAGAATATATTTCATTGCAACTTAGCACAGTGCTAAGGGAGAAGAAATAGGTAACATGCAAATTTCACATCATATTCTTCAGCATGCCCAAGCCAAGTATTCGTTCTTTTGGAGATCTCAAGCAGTGCTCACAAAAAAAAAAAAAAAAAAAAAAAAAGAAATTTCTGATATAGCAGAATCACAAGGCATCCCTCATTATATGCGACACAGATTCCAAGTATATATCTATGGGAAAGCAGCTATCTCTCTTCTGATGTTAGCTTCCACCAAAATTTTACAAAAATACTGTTAGTTTGATATTTTAGAAAGGATATAATATTGCTCTCTAGTGAAAGAAGAATTTTCCTTCTGCATAATTATTATAGTCATGTATGCCCCAGCAGTTTTTATTTGTCAAAAAGAGCTTCATTGATAATAATTTCTACTAGGTTCTTTTTTTTTTTTGTTTTTTTGGATACTCACAGTGACAGTGTGTATTTGGACAGGTCTTTTTCTCCTTCCAGTGTAGTGATCAGATCTATCATCTGTCCAGAAGCAGTCTGAAACTCAACCTATAGAAAGATGAAACAGTCAAGTTTTAGCATATTAGCAAGATGAAATCCACTTAACTCAAACCTAGACATGTGTACAACCTCATTAAACAAATCGAGAAGATCAACATAATATGGCTTTCCCCTGAAGTGTTTCCTAAGGATCCGTGAGATATGGCTTCGGAGTAGAACCCCATCATTTGCTGCAATCATTCCAACCTGCACCAGGCAGTAATTAGAGGTCAGTTACTTTATGACAATGGCAATGAAAAAGATAACATGATGGTACATGTTTGCTTTTGCTTCAAACCTTGGGTAATCTAAACCAGCATGGCTGGCCACGCCGTGTGTGAGAGTTATCCATAATGTCATCAAGAACAAGAAAATATGCCTGAAGCTGCAAAAGTCATCAACAGAAGAATGTAAAATTCCTCAGTCACATCATAGTAAACTTCTGAAGTGATTAGAACAAGTTTTATCCTTCAAACTAGAAAAGTAAAAGCTTTTGCTTGCATTACCCATTCAATACACCAACCAAGAGCACTAGCAAGGAAAAATTCATCATCATTTAGTTCACGTCCTTCTTTTAACAATCTGTAGCTGTCAATAACTGACAGTCCACGGTTCAGCTTCCCTGCAATGTGAGTATCCATCTTTATGTCAATAAGTTTTATCTCTTGACAAAATGCTTCCTGAATACAACCACCTTACTGTCCTAGTTGGAAATAGTTAAAATAAATTACTCAGTTCAAACTTAAAAAAAATGTTCAAGTCCCACCTCCAGGCACATTGTAGTCCAGCATCTGCAATAAATTAGAGTACATAGCACAGTAAGGGTCAGAACAAAATAAATATGCATATTGTGATGAAATGGCAACCAAATTTCCAGGAGATCATGTATACGGATATGTGCATCTGTGCCATGTATACATCCATAAGGGTAGTGAGAGTACTATAATTAATAACCGATGAAAATATAAAAGAGCATCAAAGTACATAACCCCATGAAAGTTTCCACACGAAACAAAACTACTGTTTAAGCCCTTTTCAAGTAATAAGGGATGGTATAGATTGTGAGGATGAGGCTGTCACTTCAGTACTTATTTGTTGGAATAAATATTGATCACTGTGATAATTTCTATTTTGATGAATCTGAATGCACACGGTCCAATTTATTTGCAGATTTGCAGTATGTTGGCTCCCTTTAATCCCATGCTGATATGATGCTTAAATTCTGAACAAATGCTAGAAGAAGTCCTTGAATAATGAAATAAACAATGCAAATACAAACTGAAATGAATGGGTTACAATTTCCAAATTTGGGTAGCATATATGCCCATGGATAAAAGTTCATCCAGGTTACTTGGCCTACTAGCATAGCTTACGGCATCATGATTTGATGATTATTATAATCTATAAATATAAATTTTAACATCGTCTTAAGAAGATTAAAGACAGAATTTCATGCAAACAAAAGCCCCCAAGGAAAATTATCCTTTCATAATGCATATTGATATCACAATGAAGCCCACTGTTCTTGTCTTGGTTGCTACCACAGCCATATAACATATCTAACGGTTGTAATCATTAATTTCAGTGGTCTCCTTCCTTGAATATACTTTACACTTTACAGTATCACATTAAACTTCAATTAATCCAATGTCCCACACTATAATACTATAATTAAACTAAATCTTTTCAGCTGCCCCTCAAATCCCCAATTGGCAAGAGCTACAACATTGACAAGCTTAACAAGTTTAAACATAAACCAATATTTACTCGAGCAAAAAAATATCAAAAATGTATTCTTTTTCAGTTCTAATTGAACAATAAGATCCCATCCGCAACAACAGAGTGAATAACCAAATCAAGCGGAGCATATATATCCTCAGGACAGATATCACGGGACAAGATTGTAGCGCCAAGCAGAGAAATAAATAAAATTTAAAAGAAAAAAAGAAAAAAAGAAAGAAAGAAAGAAAACGAAACAATTTGAATGAGAAGCTATGCATGATTATCACGAATTAATTATTATTGTAAAAAATAAATTTAAAAAAAAAAAGAAGGGCACACCCGCTCGACCCATTGACGAGAATCATCGGAGAACTCGAAAGCAGGATCATGGAGGAGCTCTGCTTTCAGAACATAGTATACATCCAAGAATTTTGACTTCAGATCCGCCATTGACAAAACTCCGAAGAAGACAGACAAAAGAGAACGATAATCCCCGTTGAAATGCCCCTTTCTACAGTTCCATATATATAGAGAATACCGGAAGAGGAACGGAAGGAGAGGTGTGGAATGGCTTTGTAATGTTTATTTCGTGAGATTATAACCATAGTTATTTAATTCTTAATTATAATTATGATGTCAAATTAATTTTTAATTAAAACATCTTTAGAATAATTTCTCCCAAAATTTAAGGGATGCCTGAGAATCTAACATCAGCAAAATCTTCTCCAAAAAACTCACTTGGCCCGCATCCAGATGTTCCATTCACATGCTTAATTCCTTAGGACGTGCTTAATATCAAAATATTTATAATCTTTCTTTTAAGAATTTTTGCCCCACATTTGGGTCAATGCTCGAACATAATCCAAGTTGTTTGTGAAAATGAACCTAGATTCCAATTTCCAAAAGTAATACCAATAGTTGCGCATCTGCGCTTTCAGTTTTATTTATTTATATAAAAATAGTTTTTCAGTCAAAATTTTTTTTTTACATTATCGTAATTATAATTTTTTTTTCGCATTATTGAGTTGCATGTTATTTTATCTTATCAAATTACAATTTTGTTTTTCTTCAATTTTCTGTTCTTTCTACTTCTGATTTTTTTGGCAAACAATATTAATCACTTTTAGTTTTAGGATGGCTTTTTGAGTTCTCCGAAAGAGCCTTTGAAAAATTAGGAGATGTTTAGTTTATTTTTTATTTTTATTTTTAATTGATGTATTTTTAATTATAATTACAAAAATGTTATCCTATTTTTATTCTATTTTTTATTTTCTAATTTTTGTAAAAAAAATAGTGAAATGAAATTATTCTTACTTTTTTGTTTTGTAAAATTTGTTTTTAAAATAAGAACAAGAAAATAGTTTTTGTAAATAAAATTGGTTTGGATGAATTGTTTTCAACGTAATATTTTAGGAACTTAAAAAACAGATTGTTTTCTCTATTTTTACAAAATTTTAAAAATAAAAAACAGAATGAAAATAAAATAACAAACCACCAAACACTCTTATTTTTTTTTATAAAGTTTTAAGTAAAGACCTCTAATTCAATCACCAAACTTTTTTAGGGGCAGAAGATTCTTTACCCAGAGTCCATTTGGTTTGCTACAATCTCATTTTCTTTTTCTAGTGTTCTCCCCCTCTTTGAAAGGGGTTCCACATTCCATGTGCAACTATATATATTGTGGTTTTTGGCCGGCTAGAGTCGAGAATAAAAATCCAATGACAATTTTTTTATCCTACAAGTAACCGAATATTACCAGAAGCGATGAATAGGAAACCTCTGAAAAGCACAGGAGGCAGATCAAACGCATATTTATCACAAGCACTTAAAATCTAAATCAGTGTAACTTCGGTCTTTCTACCAAGTTCAGGACAAATAGATATGAAACTCCAAGTTTCTAAGTTTGGGACCAAATTTGTTCACTTTGGTGTCCATCAAAATTACATTAACTTGTTTAAACACTATATGCACATGTGACGAAAACCAAAATTAAAATTTCTTTAGATTGACGTAAAATCAGAATTGCAATTCAGTAGGACAATACTTAATTAACTTCACCAAAAAAAAAAATCAATGTGGTTATAATTGATTGGGTCTCCAGCGGAATCAAATAACTTAGTAAGGCTGGACATGAGTTTCATATTGTTACCTAATTCATCATGCCATGAAATTTGAATTCTATCAAATTCTCACTATTAAGTAAGAAGTAAGAACCCATTCGATTCTCAAAGTTTAAATATAATAATAATAATAATAATAATAAAACAGAACACATTCCTCTTTTCAAATTATAGCAGAATACATTCATATGTCAATGCTTTTGGACCAAATGAACTCTTTATATTAACAACCCTTCTAAGACCTTTACAAATAATCATGATATATATATATGTGGGAATGCTAACCTACATTCTACACTTTTTTATTTTGATAAAAATATTTTTTTTATTTTTTTTGAATAAACTTAAATGACGATATTTACTTTAATAATTATTAATTTCATAACTAATTTATAAAATTAATATTTATTATGAGACAAAAATTATGAAGTTAATAATTATTAGGGGAGAAAAATATTTATTTATTTATTTATAAGATTAGTTATAAGAGATACAATGATTAAAATAAATATAATTATTTAAGTTGATTAGAAAAAGATAAAACATATTTTTGTTAAAATAAAATAGTGTAGGATGTTAGCATTTCTTATATATATATATATATATATATATATATATTTCCAAAGGAAACCAGTAAATGAACATCATTCAAACCATTATTTATTTATTTGGGTCTGCATCATACAAACCATTAGAACCTTTCATAAAATCATCTAAAACCAAGTTCTGTTTATTAATATCAATGAAAAGCTCAGCAGAGGCACAGTAACAATGCAATATGCAACATGGGCCAATCACCAAGTTCCGCTCTCATAGCTTGTTCTATGCTACGTGGCATGTAGTTTTATTTTTTCTTTTGGGTCTTCTATGTGGTATGTAGTATGCACTAGTGTTTTGAAAACTGGTTTTCTTTGGGCTTACAAAACTGGTCTTTTTTTCTTTTTTTTTTGGGTCTTCGTAGCTTTGGAAAGCAAGAAGGACACAAACAAGCTATACCCCACAGAAACAAAACTGGTTCAATCGGACTGGTGGAACACGTTGCGGGATTACTATGAATGAGAAGGGCCTGTTATTACGTGATATTTAGGTAAGGCCCCAAAAGTAAAACAATTGAAATGGGCCCATGTTTGGATTCGGCTGCACATTGTAATTCGGTAATTGGACACCCTGACTCTATGACCCCCTGCTCCTATGGGTCTCTAGCAATACTTCTCTTGAATCCTTAGATTTTATTTATTTATTTATTTATTTTGGTAAAAGTGAAATACATATACTACTCTTGAAACTTTGAAATTCATATGAATAATTTAAAAATAGATTAAAGTCCATAGACCTCCTTAAAGAAGAAATTAACAGAAATCTTTCGTTTCAAAATTTTCAAATGAGGAACAATTTTTTTATTTTAAACTTAAAAAAAAAAACAAGTTCTTATACACACGTATATATGCTATGTGATAACTGAATTCTTACAATGCGTCATCCGTTGGCGCCAATAACTTTACTGATTTGATGTGCTTCTACAGTTACTTTGTTATTTTAGACATTATAACATATGAATCTACATCGTTTCATTTATAAGGACAAATGTATCCCTTGTACTTTGTGGAAAAAAAAAAGTCCCTTGATAAAGTTTGTAACAGTTTATCATCAGTTTCACTAGCACATCCATCCTGTTTGTTTCACTGTATTTTACACTGTATCTTGTACCAAACAAAATATTTTACACGGTATCTAGTAAACAGTTCAGTTGTCAAATTGATGACTACACAGCATTGCAAAACCTACACAACTCCTCTATTACTGCCTTGCTGTCAAAATTCCATCGTTCAAATTAGAGTCACTTCATTGAAGTTTCAATACCATACTTGGCCCGCATTTTTTCTTTCCAGACAGGAACAGGTCAAATGGGACGGGGGATAAGCGCAACAAAGAGGAAAAAAAAAAAAACAAAGGAAAAGTACGTATCCTTGCCAAACCTTGAGTAGGTTATAGACTCGTGGTCAAAATTACCAAATGCCTAAGCCATCTATTCTCCACTTTCTTTGGTGGTAGAGATTTTGACATCAAAAGAAACTAAAAAGTGAAGCTAGCAGCCAAATCCCCACATCTCCAAAAGCTTTCTCAAAAGCTTGTACGCTAGTTGAGGTTATCAAACTCTCAAAGTTTCCAAGCATCAAAGTCTCCAGCTTGAAAGAATATATTCCCTTCTACCGGTACAATAAAAAAATTCACATTTTTTGAAGACACGAAGTAAAAATCCAAAAGATTAAAAAAAAAAGAAAGCTATGTATGTAAATTACATCGAGGGGCCCGAGATTCACATGCATGTCACATGCCAAAATCCTATTTAATTGATGTTGCCATTGGTTGCTGTTGATCATATCAGTGTGTATTAATGATATTTAATCATAATAATAATGAGTTTTATGGTGAGAGGACCACTGCATAAACTTGCTAGTTTTGATTCAAAAAACAAATAGAGCTGCATGTGGGTATGGGGTAAGCAGCTCGCACCTCTATGCATGGAGCTGTGTAGATCTGCTTTGTTTTTCTCCTATACTTAATTTGCCCTTTTGTATTGTTTATGCATCTGTTTAGTCCTCCCATAGATATATCTTTGAATGTTTTTCACTGCAGGAGTGAAAATTAAAATCAGGGTAAGTGGCATCATACCTGCAAAGGCTTGAACAACTTGCATGGGTTTTTAGAAGGCCACAATAATGTCCTAGAAAGGCCAACAAGGGTTTTTTTATTATTAGAGATTGGTATGCTTAAACATGCTTAAACAATATATTTAAGCATACATTGTACTCAAACTTTAAATCTTTTGTTGGTTTCTGAGATGGTGATCTATTTTCTTAAGTTCCGCTCTTGATTATTAATTCTCATTGAACACATAACTTCATTATCATAATTCATAGGTCTTTATCTAGTTTGGGTTCGAGATTCAAAAGTCATACTCATAACCTGTAATGTGATCTTTCTTCCTCTCTCTCTCACAGGACATATAATTTAGGTTTTTTTTTAATTTTTTTTATTTTAGATGTTACTTTAGAAGTTAAACTTATTTACCACATTAAAATTCTTATTAGAAGACTAGCGTGTTAGTGTTTTTACGAGTAAATTAGTTTAAATTACGGCAACTTCAACTCAATGTTGAATAATTTTGACTATGAAATAAACAAACAAAACAAATAGCCAAATAGAGCAATATTACTTTTAAAAGAAATAATTTTGAATGTATTAAATAACATAAAAATTCAGTCCATGGTACAAAAGATGATGATGTTTTTTTGTCTTCGAGGAAAAGTCCCCTAAGTTTGGTTCCACTCACTCTCTAAGACATCACAAGTATCAAAACCCAATAAAAGGCAAAGAAAAATCTTATCATCATTCAACATTTTCTCATAATGAAAAAGGGCCTATAAAAGGATAAAATTGCCCCAAATAAAGTTTAGTTTGACCAAGAATAAACTATTTTTAGGGGGGGGGGGGTGTGGTTAAAAAAAGAAGAAAGCAACCGAGAACACAAAGTGTCCGTGTATGAGAGAGGGAGAAGACCAAAGAGGCGTGGAGTGCCCTGCTTTGCTTTTAGTTTGGGACCAAACTTGGGTACCCACTAGTCCTAATATTAACCCCTTAAGTTGAAGGTCACAAACTCTCCTTCATTGCCCCATGTGGCTATGGCTCAATGACTCTAAGACAACGACTTGAACCAACAAAGTTGTCCACGACATGTGTAATCAAACAAAACATAGGTAAAATAAAGTTACACTGCAAAGTTGATTTATTGTCGTTTTTGGGACACTTTGAAGCTTGATTCTGAATTAGGTACTCAGAAAAATATCACAGAAAAAAAAGAGGTATCAAAAGAAAAGTACAGAAAGCCTTAGAAACATTTCATTGATGTTTGAAGGGGACATGTTTGGTCATATCTTGAAAATTTTTTATGTATGAGGGCATGTTTTATGTGTTGTTCAGTGATGTTAATTTTGTGGTCGAGATTAAAGGGAAGAATTACAGCGATAGCTCTCAATAAATTTACATCTTCTATTAAACTCATAATCTGATTTTTGAGATTAAAATATTAGTCTTTCATATTTGGACAAAAGAATAGTTGTTTGCTTGGCCCTTTTGCTTGCACATCTCATCCCGGTTGTCAAAAGAAGAAAAAGGTGTTTGTGGATATGCCAGAGTCAGAGACTAGGATGCTTTCTGGAAAGACAGATATTTGGATTATCTAATGCATAAAAAAGAGTAAGCTCAAGTTGGGATTCATATGGGAAAATGAGTTCCAACCACCATGACTGTTATTATTAATGAAATTTCACACTCAATTGGGACCAAATACAGTCGTTCAGAGCCACTTATCTTTTGAAAACAAACCCATAGACCACTTTGCTAAAGCACTCTGCTCTCGTGAGAGCAGTTTCAGCCAAACTCTTTGGATGAAAAGCTCATTTATTAATGCAGCCCATAAGCTCTATCTTTCTCACTTTCTCACATATGGGGTTTGAGTGATCCTTATATGATCCCTTGTCCCATCAGAGCTATAGCATTTGGAAGTTGGGCCCTGCTTGGCTTGGATTGCAGAGACAATCAGAATAATGAACGTAATTGCTAGGATAATACCACAGAAATTTTGAAGAAAACGAGGGGTTTTCTTATTTACAACCTCGGATGAACATAATTCCTATTTATTAACAATTAAATTAAATCCACTTCTTTTTGGTACATACATAATCAAAAGCTGTAATGCCCATTGCTGCGAGTGTGCTAGATGGACCACCAAAACTTATAGCCTGGATGATTCAGAAATACACCTCTGTTTTTCATTGGATCACCCAAACATTCTCAATCAACCATTGGTCCATTACTTGGTGATTTTATTGACTGCAAGTGAAAGCAGGCACCCATTTTAGGTATCCAAAAATATTGATGTCGGCTTAAGTGATGGGAATTTGTATTTCCGTCAGACGATTTCTTGCAAACATAATCATAATAACAATTATTGTCTATAGGAAAAGCATTTCTTTCCTTCACCCTTTCATATTTTATTTTCTTCCTCTCTTCCCTGATGAGTTCTGCTTCCACCTGATACATTAAAACAATAATGACAAAGTTTAAAGGAAGGAAAAACTACCACATTCTATAATTAGGATATATCATAAGCTTTAATGAGAAAGTTAACTCTTATTAGCAAAAGAGAATTTTTTTTTTATTAAAAAAATTTAAGTTGAGAAAAAGACTTATTTTAGTTTAGGATTATAGATAATCCACTAACGGAGAAACTTAAAAATTAAACTTAAGTTATAATGAAATATCAACGATAGGCTAACTAGGTGAGTTAACTCTCATTGACAAGCAAGAGAGAATTTAAGATATAGTTTATAATATGTTTTTAAAAATATAAACATTCTCAATATATATATATATATATATAAAACAATTCTTTTATCTTCTCTTTCTTCTTAATTTTTTATTTTATTTTATTCTAATTCTTCATTTTTAAAATTTTTATTATTTCTTATTATCTTCTAATATATATATATATATATATATATATATATATATATAAGTGAAAATTAGCTTACATATATCATTTTAATAATTTTTTATAGATGATAAATTTAATTAATTTAATTATTAAATTATATAATATTATTTTAATAATAATACATATCAAATTTTAAATAAATTAAACATTCATATATATATATATATATATATAAAACATATATTTATTTATTTTTAAAAAATATATTATACGTTAAAATAGAATAATGTGATAAAATATTAATAAGTTTTTAAATTATATAAAATTTATAATTTAATATATTTTATAAAAAATTTTAATTTAATAATTAAATGAATAAAATGTAATATTTATAAAAAATTATTAAATAATATAAATGAATTTTCACTTTTTATATATATATATATATATTTATATATATATATAAAAGAAGATAATAAAAAATAACAAAAATTTGGAAAATGAAGAATTAGAATAAAATGAACCAGAAAATCAGAAAGAAAGAAAGAGAAGATAAAAGAATTATTTGGGGTAAAGACATGACAGACAGGAGCAAGACCTCAGAACTGTGTTAGTGATTTGGACCCCTCTTTAGTTTGGGGAAAAAATACCAATGAGAATTATTGAATGAGAAAAAAATAATAATAAAAGCTCTGCTTTAGCTTTGACCACTCTGCTCTCTCTCTCTCCGCCTAATAGTCCACCACAGGCGGAGGGCCAGTCTGATCTCACGACTCTTCCCTCTCTCTCTATAACTTTCTCTCTCTAAGTTAGCAGGACCAGGAGCTCTCTTTCTACAGTGTTTTTCTCTCCTTTTCCCCACTGCCAAAGCAACGCCGCTGAGTTCTGATCCTTGAAATTAGGTACTCTTTTTGGGCTCATCTTACTTTCCCTTTTAGTCTCTTGCAATTCTTTCGATGCCCCCTGTGCCTCTTCACCTTCAAGTTTTACTTTTTCCATCTGGGTCTCTATCTTGTTTTGGATCTGCTTCAGATTTCACTCAAAACCATCGTTATTTGATCAAGATCGAGTTTTCATTCAATTAACCCTTGATCACTTTCATGTACCTGGTTACGGTAATTTTGCCCATTCCAATAGCCTTATATATGCCCAAAAACTGCACTATCTCTTTGGGTAGCGAATTTGACTGATACCTTACTTTTTTTTTTTTGGTTCTCCGTGTCCAACCAATTGTATTTGTTCTAAGTAATTTTTTTTCACTGCTTCTTATCTTTCAGGGGAGGGTGTTGGGGGAGATGGGAAAGTGATTGCATGTTTTGCTGGTTAACGCATCACTGTTGAGCTTTACGAATCTGATATTGGTCTGCATGCAGCTCCACAGCTCAAGTTTTCTTCTTTATAGGGGCACAAGATACAAGTCATTTGTTTACTAACTGGGTCTTAGGTTCTGTCACTGTTTGTTCTTGAATAATAGCGTGTGCGCTCACTCCGCAGGAGTTTGAGGTCTTCGTTGGCTAATTATCTCGTTATACTTTAGCTATGTTAGGATTAGGATGTATATGTGTTATATATCAGTGAGTGGTACTGTTTTACTGATTTCTGGAACTATTTGTCTCATCTTGATTGCGAGCTAGTTGTGTGGGTGATTTCATCGATGCTTATGTCTTGCTTCTTTATTAATAGATTGGTAGATCGCTCTCTGTTCACATATTATTATTAATCCAAGCATGCTTTTCACATCATACTGCAGTGAATGGCTGACAGATTCTTGATGATATTGTTGCCTTTGCTAGGTTGTTTATATTATTGAAGAAATAAATGGATGCTCAGCCATGGATTTGGTATATCTGATCTCAATTGAAACTGTTTATCATCTCTGATGGACTCGAAAACTAGCACTAGAGCTCCCCCAAAACACCATCAGAAGACTGCTGGGATCCAAGCCACAGAGGGAAAAGACATCAGGCCTTCTTCACTGCAGGTTCCAAAGACAGGCAAACCTGAGGTGGCTGCTCCTGAAGATTTATCGAAGTCTGTACAAAACATATCAAAGCAGAATATCGGAGAAACTTCTGAAAACAAGAAGTTAGGGATTTCAAACCAAAAGGGTTCTGCTGATTCCTTGAGTAATAAATGTGGTTCTTGTGCTTCTTCATCTGTTCATGACCTAGCATCTGGAGAAGTTAGCCATACTGTTAATGAGAACATAGGCTTGCAGGAAAGCTTGATTGATCAAGAAAAAAAGACATCAGAGTATGGAAATGTGAATAACAGTTCTGTTTCTGCCAAAGTCAGTGACGGGGCCAACAGTCTTGCAAAGACCAGTGGAAGTGCCAAGATCAGTGATCGAGCTGATTTTGTTGAGAGTGGTAAGAGCAGTATTTGCAGAGGAAGTACAAGCAGTGATGTGAGTGATGAGAGTACCTGTAGCAGCTTTAGTAGCAGCATTAACAAGCCTCACAAGGCAAATGATTTGAGATGGGAAGCCATCCAAGCTGTTCGAGCTAGGGATGGGGTATTGGGTTTAGGTCACTTTAGACTGCTGAAGAGGTTGGGTTGTGGGGATATTGGCAGTGTATATCTCTCTGAGTTGAGTGGAACTAAATGTTATTTTGCAATGAAGGTAATGGATAAAGGGTCCTTAGCAAGTCGTAAAAAGCTACTTCGTGCTCAGACAGAAAGAGAAATACTGCAGTCACTCGACCACCCCTTTCTCCCTACTTTGTATACCCATTTTGAGACAGAGAAGTTCTCATGCTTGGTAATGGAATTCTGCCCAGGTGGAGACCTACACACTCTTAGGCAGAGGCAGCCAGGGAAGCATTTTCCTGAGCAGGCAGTAAAGTAAGTTAAAGTGAAAACTCAATTTTGGTTCATTCATTCTGGAGCTGGTTATAATACATATTCTGGTTCTCCTTTTGATTACCTGTCCTGTCATTGCTCATATAAGTTTTATTTGTTCCCCTCCCTTTGGTTTACCTGAGGATTTTTGTTTAATTCACAGCCATGAGGAAGTGCTTGATTCTGCATTTTTCTTTTCAAAGTTTCATATACTGCTTTCTCTATTTGTATGAAGTATGCAATCTGCCAAGACTTGAAAGATTTATAACTCAAAATAAAATATAAAATAAGTTAAAATAAAAGTAACAATATACCTTGGATGTCCCATTTGAAGAAGGCTATGTTTTTTGTGTGCAGCAATTTTTTGATTGTTCATGTATCTCTTGGTGGAAGTGACTTTGAAATGTTGGAGAAGTTTTCAACCCATAAGAAGTGACGCAGCTTATTTGGTTACAGTATCTGACTGAGAAAAGAAGCGTGTCATGGATTCCTTGATAATATATGTTACTATTGTGAAAATTGGACCCAATTTGAGATACAATGCTTAGTGGCTTGTGCTGTAGTCTTCAAGGAAGAAAACTAGGTTTAGGTCTCTATATAAGGGCGTCACACCCTGTTTCAGGATATTGTAATTACAATCACCACATTTTTCTTTTTCTTTCTTTTTTCAAATTTTTCCCTGAGTAATTCCTTGAATACTAATTAGATACTTGCTGGGGAGTCATCCTTATTTGTGCACCCTTATAGCCATGTTGATCTGCTGCACTTTATCGAAACAACTGAATTCTAATTGTTAGATTACTTCACTTTCTCCTTGTTTGCAGATCACAGGACTTGGTTACAATTATTCAGGCATCTAAAACTATGTGCTTAATATCCTCCTGTGTCATGCATGAAGAGTATTGGTGGAGGCTGTGATATGAGTTTTTTTTACCTGTGGGATTGCATGTGTGCATTTTTCACTTTGTCACCTGTTAATCATACCTCTGGTTGCTTTAGTTTGACCCTATATGGAGTCAAATAATGTATTTCGGACAATATCAGATATCAAATTGTTTTGTCTGAGGTTGATGACCTTCTTTATTTCTTCTGAAATGTCCAAACAAAACAAGTAACCTGAACAAGAGTAAAAGACAACCTTTGAAACTTTGGATGAATTAATGTAATTGCGGGAAGTGGAGTGCAAATCTAAAAGCCGTGAAACTGTGGTTAAAACCTAAATGCAGTTATTAACTTATTATGTACTTGATTTTGACATTGTACTTGATCTTATAGAGTAGAAGCTTGTTTGTGGAAATCTTAATTCAGTTAACTCTAGAGCAGTTGTTTGTTTCTTTACTGCGATGATTTACTTAGTGCAGAACTGCAGATGACTCTTGAGCATACTCAGATTTCTTAACCTCTTTGAATTCTGATAACATCTGTCTGCCGGAGATGCGATGTCTGATACTTCTTATGCCTAGCCATGATTCTTGTTTACTTTTCTGGGGATCTTGCCTAATTTGGCCATGATGTTAATTTGATTTGATGATAGAAACTGTTAATTTCCTCTTGCAGATTTTACGTGGCAGAGATCCTGCTGGCTTTGGAGTACCTCCACATGCTTGGGATTGTCTACCGTGACCTCAAGCCAGAAAATGTCCTTGTTAGGGAAGATGGACATATTATGCTTTCTGACTTTGACCTCTCCCTCCGTTGTGCTGTTAGTCCAACCCCTTGTTAAAACCTCATCCATGGATTCTGAGCCTTTGAGAAAGAATCCTGTTTATTGTGTCCAGCCTGCATGTATTGAGCCACCTTCCTGCATCCAGCCATCCTGTGTTGTTCCTACTACATGCTTTTCACCCCGGCTCTTTTCCAGCAAATCAAAGAAGGACCGTAAACCCAAAACTGAAATTGGCAACCAAGTGAGTCCATTACCCGAGCTCATTGCAGAGCCTACCAATGCTCGGTCTATGTCATTTGTTGGAACCCATGAATACTTGGCACCTGAGATCATTAAGGGTGAAGGGCATGGGAGTGCAGTTGATTGGTGGACTTTCGGAATATTTCTCTATGAGTTGTTGTTTGGTAAAACTCCATTTAAGGGATCTGGGAACCGAGCTACATTGTTTAATGTTGTAGGTCAGCCTCTGCGATTTCCAGAATCACCTGTTGTCAGTTTTGCCGCAAGGGATCTTATAAGGGGGTTGCTTGTAAAGGAACCTCAGCACAGATTGGCATATAAAAGAGGGGCTACTGAGATTAAGCAACATCCCTTTTTTGAAGGTGTGAACTGGGCATTGATCCGCTGTGCTACCCCACCGGAGATCCCGAAGCCTGTAGAGTTTGAGAAGATACCTTCCCCAGCCTCATCAGCCGGTGAAAAGGCTGTTCACCATATGTCAATACCTGATCAGAAAGGCTCTGATAATTACCTTGAGTTTGATTTCTTCTAGGGGTAGACAATATTGATTTCAAATGGTTTCTGTTAGGGGAGGAACTGTTTTTCAATGTTTCAGGAACAGATGATGAGGAATTGTATGTTTGTTTTTCGTTGGCTGTTTACAGTTTCAAATTTGTATGGCATAATTAATGCATGGCTTCTGTGTCATCTCAAAAGGCTTAAAGAAAATTTTCCTATTAACTGACAACTCACAGAGTTTGGGCCTGCTAATGGTGGAGATGATGTTTTTAAGGTAGAGCTGTCAAATGGGCCGGCACGGTCTGTTGGGGCCGTGTTCTTTAGTCAGGCGGGCCAACAAAGTAAAAGGGTTGTCTGGTTGGTTCCTTTTGTCGGGCCGGGCTCAAATTGACATCTCTGCACTCAGGAACCGTTGGGAAGTACGAAATTTTCGAAAAGGCAAAATGCAGTGCTTTATAGACCTGAAATCAACTAGAATGCAAAATGGTTAATATGATTTTTATTTTCTCGAGCATTACCGCGAGAAACTGGACGCTTATGGTTTGCACGAGCTCCACTTGAATGGAAGGTCTCTCCATAGTGACAGACTTGCACATTTCGTTTCTTGCGCATTTGTATCCTCTCTTCACAAAAAGAAAAAACAAAAAATAAAAATAAACCCCTCCTCGCATTGTTACTTCGTTGTGCTAAATATACACATTAACTAAACGGCTAATTCCCAAAAAAATTTACATTCCAGTTATATATATAGATTTCTTGCTTTTCGCCAAGAATTACACAAGTAGTATATGCCTAGTCTAAACAAAAGACGTATACATATTCAATATTTACTTATCTTGGTGATAAAAATCTGGATCTAAATAACCATATAGGATTGGGCATAAAACGCATAAAAGGAACAAAACCACGGAGTTCATGTTCTTCCTGTGAAGCTCTGGAACTGCTTCTGTCTCTAAAGCGCGATGGAGTTTGGTTGATCATCTGGTCAATCACTTCCCTTCCTTCGCATATGATTTTGACATCACAGCTTTCAGGTGCATTCTTGAGTACCTTATCCGCTATGGCATTTCGCCTTCTAGACCCAGATTTTCTACTCATAAAACAACTGACAGATTAGAAAAGGCTATTATTATAAATTTACTCTCAGAGATGGAAACTTAAATTTTCGCTTTGCAGACATGGTACCTTAAATTAGATTTGGTAGTTCCAATCACCAATTTCCTTATATCAAGATTCCCAACAAGGTCCACGATGGCTTTGGCAACGTTGTCGCCCTCAATAAGCATCATCTCCACCTTAACCTGTAAGCGACCATATCTTCAATCCATACAGAAAAAGCCCAGTGTCCAAAAGAACTCGTCTGAAATGTTAAGTTTTCCGAGTATTGATTTCTTTACCTCTGAATCAACGCATAAGTCAACGAACTTTTGAAGAAGCAATTTCCTCTTAACTTTCTCTTGGGTCAAGGAGATGTTAACATACTCCGCATTTACATGACTCCTTGGAATTTTTCCCACTGCCATTGAACATCCAAAATAATATGACCAAGCACACAAAGCCATAGCTAAGTTACTACTTTTATTCAAATGGCAACAACCATGTTGTTCACCCCACACTTTCACCATGTATAATCAATAAAATGGTAACAAGTGTTCTTTCCTCACATTAAACAACTTAAGTTGGAAGAAACTTTCATATTTCTGGTTTTAGAGTGACTTTTACTCGATCAGGGACCAATAATAAGTAACCCATCTTATACGGGGATTTGATTCTAAAGGGACTTATTTGACCATCACCATCCACCAGAGGAACAGAGAAGGAGAAAGACAAAAAGGGTACAGAAGAAGAACATGACTTACACGGACTTGGAATGAGCCTGATTTCAGGGAAAACGTGTATCAGATAGACAGTGGTAGAGGGTGTCACGGCGTGCTTCAAGGCCCATGAAAGCGCTTCCATGCTTGAGTCTCCATCGTCTCCCACTGCCACATAAACTGCATCGTTCCCGTTGTGAATATCAAGAGAGAACACGGTGCTCTCGCAGTCTTCTATTATTGTATCCAAAGGCTGCTCGAGATTGATCTCAAACAGCTCCTCTGAACCTTCGTCAAAATGGTCCCCTACCTCGCTGGTGCTGCGGCTAAGGCTGTAATCGAACACTTGGTTTCTCTTGAACCCAAGAAAACCGCAACTGCAGCTTGAGGTTTCTTCATCGGATTCGTAGTGCAAGCACTCGTGCCCCATTTCCTCTGACGCTGTTGACATAATACTGTTGTGTCCAATTGTTTGTTTTTAATTTTTTGTACATCAAGCCGGTTTCTTCTATGGGTTTGTCGACTTGAAATCGGCAAAAAAAAAAAAAACAGAAAGAGTTGACTAGGATTTTGGGTTTAGAGATTCACCATGTAAGCGTAAATAAGACGAAACAAGAAGGCAGTGATTACATGATGAAAAGATTGATTACAGTGTATGTTGGCTTGGGTGCTTAATGTATATGCATTGGCTGAGAAGAGTCTAAGTTGACTCAAATGTACAAGATAACTCCAGAAGCAAGAAAGTTCAAAGGTTAACCATGGAAAACAGTTAGCAGAATGGGACTCTAATTAAATTTTGCATTGTAATAGATTTGACTTTTTCATAAATTCAATAGATAGTATAATATACTATTTATATTTAAATAAGATATTAAATAATAATTTATTTAATCAAAATAATTTTATTTATTTTTTATTGTATAAAATTATATAAGATAAAATAATTTAATTTTTATTTATTATATAATTAAAATTAAATAAAATTATTTTGATCTGATATTATATTATCTAATATTTTATTCAAACACTAAATAAAGATGAATAATATTAATTATACTATACTATCTATTATTTATATAATATATCAAACAAAGCCTTAATGTATAGTTATTTATTAATTTGTATGCTATGCATCAATATATAAGGTTTGAAATATAATTATGTATCAGTTTGGATTATGCTATATTCCACGCGGTTTGACTGATTGATTTACATCAGAACCAACAGAATATGTCTTCTGACAATGGTTAAATAATGGTTAACTAGATTTTTTTTTATTTTTTCAAATTGTTTTATTAATTCATATTATACTTTAAAATTTAATTTTTTTACTTACATATATATCATATGCGTCCAAACATGCATGCATCACTTTGAAAACCCACTGCAAAGGTATCCTGTAGGACGTTTTCGAAGACTCAGTTCAACTGGTGGTGGAAATTGCAACAAATCTTCGTAATAGTATGCCAAAACAAGGAAGATCTCCTTTAGATTCAATGGCTTATGCGCAATACATTGAGTAGCTAGTTCCTCTTCACTTTCAAAGTCTTTTTGCTTCTTGGCACTCTGCAACAGACACGATGCAACAAAATAGAGTATCATAGCAAGAAATAGTTTCAGGTCTAGTACTTATGAATACTTATTTGTTGAGATTGATTCATTTTAATTTTGGCATTGACTGAGGAAATTTGTAAAAGACCAGATCCAGCGTACTTGAATGGAAACAAATTAGTGTATGAGATTGCAAATTTGATGGATGAGCATTGAATTTGAACTTCAATGCAGGGGCAGCGGGAATGCTAGGAAACCAAAAATAAGAATCTAACGCTATAATTGAAAGTTTGGAAGGGAGTAAAAAGAAAAGAATTTAAAGAAGAGAATGCTCTTTATCACAAAAGATTTTCATAGAAAACTTACCAACGACAACGTGGCATGTTATATGTGAATATTAAGTTACAAGATAGTTTTTTGTGTCCATTCCAGTTGCTAATCCTCACCTGATTGGTTAGTGAAGTTTCGTAATAATTTTCCTGAAGATTGATTCGTGTTAAATAGTACTACTGTTTAAAGAAAATGAAAAGAAAAAAAAGAAATGAGAAAAGAAAGTTAATAAGTTTTTTTTTTCCTTATTTGCATATTATAAATTTTTTAAAATTTTTTAAACTAAATTTTTTTTAATATATTCATTAAAATTAATGATATAGGTTTTTGAGGGATTACTTAAAAATTATAATTTTCTTCCTCTCTTTTTATTAAATTTTTAAATAATAAAGAAACTTATAAACCTTCTCCTTTTCTTATTTTTCCTCCTAAAGCCCCCTCCAATATAGCCTAAATTCACAGAGTTTTACAATAATCATTCATTATTTTAAATTATAGAGTGTGCCATATTAGTCATATACATTTATTATATTCAATTTGAGTGAGAACATGAACAGAATATGCCTTATGCCATGAAGTAACCGGGGCAAAACACGTCCATTAAAGTCAAATCACATGCTTTGATTAATGTAAACTAAATGATTTCTACGGCGCCTTCGCTTTCATTTAATTTCTTTAATTTTTTTAACACAAATGATAACAGAAATTTCATCCATATGGGCAGTAAGCCAGTAACCAAGAAAATATTGAAGAGTAAAGAAAAGGTCGCGAGTACATATCTTAACACCGGCGCACAACAATGACAATAATCATTAAAAATATATATGATTAAAATAAGTAATGGATCCTTATAGTTTTATCTAATGTTTATTTTGATTCTTATAATTTCTTTTTGTATATTAGTCGTTATAATTTTATTCATTTAAATTTTGATTTATGAAGGATCAATACTTTAATAATTAAAAATTATAAGAATTAATTTTTTATAAAAATAGAGACCAATAATTTAATAAATAAAAATTCTAAGGATTAAAATCTAAATGAGAGAAAAATATAAGAACTAATATCTTTATAGTAAGAACTAAAATTTAAATGAGTGAAATTATTGAGATCAATATACAAAAAAAATTATAGGAAACAAAATAAAAATAAGGTGAAATTATAAAGACTAATTATTTATTTATTTATATATATATATATATATATATATATAATATTTCTACACTTATTTTGTACACCAAGTTGACCTTTTTTATTAAGAAAAAAGTAAAAGAGAATAAATATTAAAAAATATATTTAAACTTTGATAATTGTGTTTCTTTTTTAACAAGAAAAGTATAAGGATTTAGCATACAAAATAAGCATAGAAATTAAAAAAAAATTGATATAGATATAGGAGTGCAAATATATGAAAGTTTTTAAAACAACCTAACCTTAAAATTACAAAGGACGAGAACATTTTCTTCAAGTTGCAAAGATCCAAATAGTGACAATGATCAACCTTGGGATTTCGAAGAGGTTCTCATTAATGGTTTGCTATTTGCATTTTTTCGCATCATGGATTGTATATTGATGTCACTCTTGAATTCTTGATTAAATATCTCCTTAAAGTTCAATTATGGCAAAAGAAAAATGGCATACAGGAATCAACAAAATTGGCAAGGAAACATCATAACTATGAAGAGAAAATTCATATTTGACCAAAAAAAATGCAAAGGATAAGAAGACAAGAAAATGAACAATACTTCACCAAAAAAATGAACAAAACAAATGATTAGGACTGCCACCAAGAAGATCAAGAGCAGCTTCATGAGGGAGATCATGGAAGGAAAACCAGAAAAAGAACGGAAAATAGAAGCTGCCTACAATGGAGAAAAGCCATTAGAGATGGAGGGGTACACAAGGAGAACCACGGTTACAAAGTAAAACAAAAGTTCTACCATTAAGAAATCCTACCCTTCCGATCAAAACAAGATAAGCAATCAGATAAAATCGAGGGGGAATCTTAGGATACTCGAATGCCTATTCTACTTTTGTTACATTGTCTCCTTCTGGAGTGCAACGCACACAAAAGACAGCCATGCATGTTGAGATCAGAAAGTTTGCTCTTCTTCAAAAAAGCTGCAACATATTCGAGAAAAAAGTTCACCTCTTTCATAATTAATGGACCTTAGCTTGCGGTTCTTATTACAATAAGGATAGTTAAAAACATTAGCAGCCCAACCAAACTCTATACTATACCCATAATGTTATGTGAAACGTTTCTTGCTTCTGGTTTCAAACACTTCATTTTCATCTTCACTGTTTGAACTTTCAAAGTCCACAAGCTCAAACCAGTATTCATTATGAATCCAAAAAGTTGACTGAGCTATCCCCTTTGCTGCAATTCAGTCACACATGCACGGTCGTTATTTAAACTTGGGTTTAAAACAAATGCATGAAACCGCATCATTTTGGTGATCTTCATCTTTCCTGGTCATGGAAGTATCATTAGCAGAGGCACGAGGGTTAGGCGCCTGTGGCTGTGGACAGGGCGACCCCATTATCTGCTCATTTACTTCCTTCCCTTCACTTATAATTCTCACCTTGCAACCTTGTGGTACATTCTGAAGTATCTGATCAGCTATGCCATTCCCTTTCCTTGACCTTAATTTTCTGTTCATCCAAAATGTAAGTGCTCAAAAATATGAAATGCTTTCTGCCTGGATATATTAATGGTAGGACATTGTACCTTAGATTGAATTTGTTGACTCCGATCACTAACTTTCCTATTTGAAGAATGGGAATTAGGTCGAGGATAGCCTTTGCAACTAAGTCACTCTCAATAAGGATGGTGTCCACCTTAACCTGTTTGATATATTTGTTACTCTATCTATTGGTTTCAATGGAACTGGATAAGGGTTTGGATTCATAGAATTATTACGTCGGAAGCAAAGCATGATTGGAGGAACTTCTGAAGGAGCCCTCTCCTCTTGCCTCTTTCTAGGGCCATATAACTCTCCACCTGCTCAGGACTCACTTGATCTTTTGGAATCATTCCCATTCCCACTGTCATCACAGAAACGGAGAGGCAAGACACAAGCACACGCATTTAGATGCATATGAAGAGCTTGGTTAATAAGAAATTGCATTTGAATATCAGGTGAAAAACTATAAATCTGGGTTTTTGACCTAAAAAATTTACATTTTGATCTTCAATCGTTCTACTTGATTAGGCCCAACCTTGTCCAAGATGAGAATTCCACCTTGAGCAGTCATTTGTTGACTATGGATCATTTTTCACCCTCAAAATAGGTGCACGGTTTGAATTGAAAAAACCCACATGCCAAACGAAGAAATAAAGTAACTTTGCAATCAAATCAAACTTGTTGATTGATGACAGATACATACATATTTCCACCCCGATGACCGTTTGCCACCTTAAATAGCATACCAACCTCATCTTTCAAACCCATGAACGATTTTCCCACGACTTCAAACTCATAGGTAGGCCCAGCCTATGCCGGCACTGGGTTTGACCAGCATGCACCCATTTACCATATTGACAACAGAGAAAGAAAGAAAGAAGAAAGGAACAGAGTGATGGAAAATATATTAGCAGAAAAGAGTGATCGGCGAAATCGGTATATATATAGGTAGCTTACATGGATTTGGAATGTGCTTGACCTCTGGGAATACGTGGATGAGATACACCATGGTAGAGTGAGTTGCCAAGTTCTTTAGCGTCCATGACAGAGCTTCCATGCTTGTCTCGCTCTTACCCACTGCTACAAAAACACTGTCTTCTTGCTCTTCACTAATCGTCGCCATAGACCCATGACCATCATGGTGGTGGGTCTCGTACAACTCTGACGAGTTCTCTTCCTCAATCTCGCTCACGCCGGAGCTGCTATACACGTAGTTGAACATTTGGGCGTTGTCGTTGTGGTGGCACTCCATGTCCATGGACACACCGTCATCTGAGTGGTGGTGCAAACAATGCAAGGTCCCCATTAATTAACGTTGCCGACATATATAGAAATATAATAATTAATTATACGGGTAATCTCTGTATCTTCCTCTAGAAGTCAGAACATATACATACATACAAGAGAGGAATAATTTATGTGAATGTTGAAGGTAATGACAATAAATAATGGAAAGAGAAACTGTTTTCTTGTTTGGCCAAGAGTGGACGAAACAGACTCCTATGTTGTGGAATTGTAGCTTTGCCCAGGGGACAAATTTGAGGATGGAAAATCCATGTGAACCTAGGCCGAGGAAATTCAGACCTTGAACATCAACTTTGACTTTTTTTTTTTTGTCTAGGGGCAAAAATACAAGAAATTTTTGTCGACTCTGAATCTCACGAGATATAATTTTCTTTTTCTCTTCATAAAATTTCTCTAGAAATACGAAAGACTGTCATGTGTGTGCGGGTATATATATATATAAATTCATTTTTCACTTAATTATATAAAATTTTCACTATTTACTCAAAATTTGTAGAAATCTTTTTTCACTATTTAACAAACGATACATTAATGAACAAATTGAAGTTGATGAGCTATCGACTTAACTAGAATTTTTTTATTGGTATAACTTAATTAGAATATTTAGCTATTAGTGGCCAAGTTACCACATTCACAAGTCAAAATGTATCAAAGGAATTATCGGATACCCATGCCCCTTTCTTCTTTTCACCAAACTTGAAGATAACATTATGTCATTGATCTCAATCACCTCAGTGACGTCGTCGCATCGTTGGTTCTAATATAATTATTTAAAAAATTAAATACTTTTAATTATATAAACAAATATAATTAGATGATAATATAAAAAAAATTTATATTATCAAACATCAAAATCAAATCCTTAGTTAAGTATATATTTTATAATATTTTAATTTAAATAAATATTATAATTTATTACTAATTATTGATAATAATTTTATTTATTTCTTAAAATAAATTTACCGTACATCACACAGATAAAAATCTAGTTATAAAATTAAACATACATGGCCTTTAAATAAATAGGATCATGATGCTGTAAATTTAGTGTTTGCTATAATAATAATAATAATAATAATAACAACAACAACGAGCATATTAGTGCTCGTCAATTCATATTTTTTATTTTTTAAAATATTTTTATTTTAAAAATAAAAAAGACTTAAGTTTTCAACATAATTATTCTATGTGAAAATAAAAATAAAATATTTTAAAATATTTAAAATTTTAAACAAAAATAAAGAAAATAGTTATATTATTTATAAAATTGTAACTGTAATAGAATATGAGTGGTTATAGTTTGACTACTTTCTGAATTAGTTTTTAAATAAATAATTAAATAACTAATTGAGAAGGACATTTTGAAAAATCAAAATGTGGAGATCAAATGGGTGAATTTCTTTATATATATATATAATAATAATAATAATAATAATAACAACAACAACAACTAGCGCATTGACACCACTGACATGCTCATCAATTTGCATTTTTTTATGTATTTATATATATTTAAAAAGAAAAGTATTATTATGAATTAAATATTTTGTATTTAGACATATTTCTCATCTTATGTTTATTCGTGTAATTATTTAATTAAATATTTAACCTTGTGAATGTTAGAAGAAGAAAGTAGTAAAAAGATGAGAAGTGAGATGATGGGAAGTGAGATAATTGATAAACGTGAAACAGTTAGTTATATTTTTACAAATTTTTTTCTCTACAAAAATGTAAAAAAAAATAAAAATTAATGATAAATTTGGAAGAGTAAAAATTGGAGACCAAACCTAACAATTCCCATTATAATAGTAATAGATAATAGATAATAGATAATAAGAATGATAATGATGATGTCATTGATTAAATAATTTATATTAGTAATAGATAATAAATAATAATAATGATAATCATAATCATTATCACTGATTAAATAATTTATATTTTAATAAAATATTAACATTTAAGTAATAAATTATAAAATTATTAAAATTTATTTTTAAATTTTTTATGAATAATGTAATCCTTTACTATCTAAGAATCCAAATCCAAACAAGTCTTCTATTATTTTCCTTTGGATCAATGTTCGTGTTTTTTTTTAGAATATATGTTTTGACAAAGTTTAAAAAGATATTTTTGTGTGAATTAATCAAAATTTGATATATTATAATTTTTAATGTAAAATAATTTTTTAAAATATTTTAACCTCCCATCTTCTTTAAGAAAGAAGTGAAAATGATTATATATATATATATATATATAAACATCTTTATTTTTGATATTTTCGTTGTATTATTGATCTGTTATGTAAAGAAACTGAGTAGCATTATCACTTATCGGCATCAATATTAGCATAAATTAATAAAGGTGAGGTGGGAAGTAACTTACACTAATAAAAGTTTAAATTTTTGAATAAGTATTTATTAAAAAAATTTGTTAATTAAAAGACTAGTCACGGCGGAATCTAAAAAATTAATCTCTCAAATGCATTTGAGATACTCCCATTAAAGAAAAAAAAAAAAAATCAACACCATCATTGAAGCGGGTGACAAGAAAAGTGGTGCAGAACGTCACAAAGCGAACGCCGTGTCTTTGAAGTTTAAATTCCTCCCTTGCACTCCTCGTTAACTCGTTAAAAATAATAAATTGTGTCGCATAATATAACTTATTTTTTTAAATTGAATTTTTTCAATTTATCCTATTTAATCCGCTAGTTAAGATGGGGTGAGGTGAATTGACTTAACAGGTCAGGTTTATTATTATTTTATTATTTTTTATTATTAACGATGAATTAATAAGTTAATTTATGTAAGTTGATTTGTTAACTTAGTTTTTTATTATTTTTTTAATTTTTAGACAAATTAACTCTTTAATTTATTATTTAATTTAATTTTTGATAAGTTGAGAGTTAACCCGTCATTTTTTATATTTTTTAAATTTTTGGCGAGTAACTCACCAACTCATAGAAAATGAAATGAGTTTTTTCAACTCATCAAATAAGAATGGGTCAACCTATCCAATTTTATTTTCACTGTGTCAGTTCAAAACGGATTGACTTATATTACTAACTCTAAATAATAGAAATATGAGTAGCTAACTCACAATTTATATAATCTGATGAATACGGTCATGAACTCATAAATAGTGATAGTAAAATTATGGACAAGACCACACTCACTAGAGAAATTTGCGTACGTTTTTAGATAGTAAAATAAGTATATAACAAGAATATCAAATATAATATTATTATTTATTTATCCTGTATTTATTTTTTACAAGATAAAAAAAGATTTACTTTAAAAATATATAAAAATTTCTCTCCACTCAAACACTAGAGTTTGAGCCAAATGTTGGAAACTCGAGAGAAAGACACGTTGAAAGCTATAAAGACCACTCTTTTTTTTTTCTCTCTATTCATGGACATGGATTGAAGATAGTCCTTCACGATATATAACCGAGATCAGCAGCACCACAAGAGAAGTTTTGGTAAAAGTAAGAGACTTTGCTTAGTTAGTTACCTTTTTCTTTCTAAGTGCATGAGCAATATAACCCGTTTTCTTTCTCTTTTTTTCGTTTTGCTAATATGTAAATGAAGTGCATCATTCTAGCCGGTCGTCGCTGAATTGGTAGAGGCATGTCATTGCTTATTGGATCCAACGTACGCATGCAGTTGTTGGAGGACGACCAAGCAACCAATTTGCACCAAAATATGAAAAAGACTTGTATATACGTCAGTGGCCTTTTCACTACCTTGTTATATCTCGCTTCCTTTTTCTTTCTATATGATGAAACGCATGTTTGAATTTATTTTTTTTTTCTAGTGTATTCGTCAGTAACATAAACAATACATTTTTTTTTCACAGAAAATGTCTCCAATTTTCATTGTAAACAGCTTATTAGGAGAAAAACAAATTATTTCTTCATCTGAAGGGTTCCTTTTTATTGATGAAGACAATATTCTTTCTTAACTATTAAACTAAGTGCTGAAAAATACTTGATTTTTCACAATAACTTATAAGAAAATACTACATATATATGGTTTCTATATCAAGTATTTGAATTTTTTTTTTACTTGCCAAGTAATTTTTTTAAGCCGTAAATGCCCTTCTTCATAGTGGAGTGGAAAATACGTAGGATCCTCTGATTTCCACGAGTCTTTACTAAAAGATTTTTTTCTTTTTTAAAGAAACACTTCCTTATTTTTCTCTTTTTTTATATTTTTATTTTTAGGACATGCTTAATGGGAAAAAAAATGGATAAGAGAAAATTGGAAATGAGGTAATAATAAAGAGGATGAAAAATATTTGACTCTTATCATATTATTAATTGATAGAGAAAGAAGAAATTAGACGGCCGTTAGAAACTCTGTACCAAAAGAGATGGGTTAGAATTGATTTTATTTCTCTGATTTCAATAGGTGTAATAGTAAAAAAAAATTATATAATTTTCTTGTAAAAATGTATATATTTAAATTTAGTTACTATACTGTTTTTATTTTATCAATAAGTGTTGATTTCAGTGATAAACAAACTATACTCTAAGAGATGATTAAAATTTAAATTTTAAAAGAAATACTTGTTGAGAAACCCTTTAATTGTAACAGTATTTAAATGATTAGTTTCATAATAATACTTATTAGAATATTCTAATCAAAGACAAAAAAAAATTATCATTCGTAAATTTTCTCTAAAGTAAAGGCATATATCTATCTAGTCTGAACTTTTAATATCATAATTTTCTAATCAACACAATGCAATTCATTCCCAACATTTTAATTCGAATTGAATATAATAAATAAATTAAGAATAATCAACCAGCGGTCTTCATTCCATTCTCCTTTTTCAATTTAATTTTTACCTTCTTCCATCTTAAGATGATAAAATTATTAAAATTATAAAAAAATAATTTATACATATAGAAAAATTAATTTAAGTTCAATAAATGTCACAAATAATATTTTAAGTAGTTCATAATTTAAGCTAATATATTTTATTCTCTCATGATTTTAAAATAAATATATTAAATACTAATTAAATTTAAATAAAATTTAAGTTCAATAAATATCATTAATAATTTTATACATAGTTTAAAATTTTAAATAATTTAAAAATATATACTAAACACTAAATCAATTCAAATAAAATTATTATAATAATAAAATATTACATATGCATTACAAAGGCGTGCATCCCACAAAAATTATAACTAGCATAGTATACTAGTAAAACAAGAAACTTAAATTATAGTACATTTAAACAAGAACACGCAATCCAAACAATATAGGGAACGGGCAAACCAAAAGATCCATATAAAAAAAATTATTTATTGATTATTGAAAATTTCATATATAATTTTGGGAGTCAGAGAATTATTTCCCATTTAAAAGCTAATAACTTGGAATTGACAAAAGAACTTTGCAACCACCTTAGCCCTCAGCCTTATTTGTCATTATAATAACCACATCATATTAGAAGACCAAATTAAAATTGTGAAAGATAAAGGAAAAAATAAAAGGGTAAATTGCATTTAATACCTTTTAATATTTAATCATGTACAAATTAAACCTTAGGTTTTAAAAAAGTACAAATAATTCTCTAAACTTTACCATTTGTATGAAAAATACCTTCTGTTAGTAAAACTATTAATTTTAATAGATTTATTACATGACTTGCATGTAACACTATTAGAATAATTAACAAATAAAAAATTAATTACAAACTATTATATAATTTTACTTTTTTATTTTTTTTATTTTTAGGGTTATATAATTTCTTTGAAAAAATTATTTAACACCATATCATATAATTTTTTTTATTTTTTCACTAGCATTCAATTTTTTCTTTGAAAGAATTATCTTAAGTGAATAATTAAAATATATTAAAATATTCGTAGCATTCATAGAGTCTGATTTACACCATATATTTCTATATTCTTTTGACCAATACAAAGAAAAACTCTTCTAAATCTATAAAGTTTAGCAAGTAAATTTGTCAAAATATCAATAAAGTAGGAGAATATCAAAATCTAAGACCTATGTATATTATCGAGGACACCCCTTCTTGATTTTCTATTTCTAAGCCCACCATAATGTGAACATGAACAATTTATAACTAAACAGAAATAATTTCTAATCCATTTGAGTGTATCTAAAGAGAAATAATAAGAATAAGTCTGAATGCTCATTCAATTCTAAATATTTTTTTTCTTTTTTGGTAAACTACTTTTAATGTTTTTAATCCTATATTATATTAAATACATATTTATATTATTACATATTACTTGTTCACTTAAATAAATTCATTTAAAAAAAGTAATTTAATACTAGAGAAAAAATAAAAAAACAAAATTATATAATAGTTTGCAATTAATTTTTTATTTTGTAATTATTTTTGTGGTGTCACATGTAAATTATAGATAAATTGTTAAATTTAACGGTTTTACTAATAGAAGATATTTTTTACACAAATAATAAAATTTAGGGACTATTTTGTACTTTTTTAAAACTTAAAGTTTAATTTATACATAATTCAAAATTAAAGAGTATTGGGTGTAATTTATTCAAAATAAAAATTATAATTTTTTTATATGGTCTTCAAATTATATCTTAAAAAATGGTATAGGAATAGAAGGATTACAAAAATTTAAAAGGTCCACAATTTCACGGACAAGAGACCCTCCATGGACCCATGAAGATATTATTCGAATTTTATTATTTGGGGTCACCCTCACTCATACATAAGAAATTAAGTATATCCCCTTTCCAAAATGAAAAAATGCTACAAATCGGACGGTCCAAAACAGATCTACAAGAGTTGGACCATCAGATCTGACGGTTTGATGGCTACCCAATAGTACTAATTAATTAACAAAAACAACACCTTCTAAAATCAAGAAAATTAATTTAAAAATAATAAATAAATAAATAAATAGTTTTCGGTTTGTGAAAAGTGTCGGGTACCTCGGATTCTGAAGCTTCCATTTTTACCTTTTGTCTATATTTTATGGTAATAATAAATAACAAAACAAGACAAAAGAAAACGCGTGCCACCGTTTTGAATATTATTACCATCATGAGAAAATTAATTTAGAGAGAGAGAGAGAGAGACTAAGAGTGAGAAAAACAATGGCTGCGTCTGAGAGCTGCAATATCTAGGTGGAAGTGGAAGTGGGACGACTTGCTCGTACGCCAGCCTTTCTTGAATCTTGACCCAATCTCTCTCTCTCTCTCTCTCTCTATCTATCTATCTTTCTCTCTCAAGGTCTATATAGCCTTCTTCTTTTGCTGGAGCCCTTCTTTCCCAAATTTCGTTTGCAGTAACAAGGAAGGCAAAAAAGAGTACAAGAAAGTGAAGCCAGAAAGTTACCCAATTCCGCTTGTGTTCACATTACACCAAAAGTTCTGGGTTTTTGGTGATTTTCTCAAAGACTAAAGAAATGGGGATCGTTTCCCAGGATGCCATCAACCAGTTGCAAGCATTGATGGATCAAGGTCTTCCCTTTATGTCTCTGATCTACGTCTTCCTTGATTCCTTGCTGTTATTTTCTACTGGGTTTCTGATTTCTTTTGGTTTTTTGTTCTTCTTCTTTTGCTTCTGGGTTGCATTTCCAATAATGGTAGTTGAGGAGCCATTGCGGAGAACATTTCAGGTTCGCATTTTGCTCTTTCCTTGAGCATTTAATTTCATTTTTATTACTCAGTCCGATATGATTCTAACATGTGTCAACAATCTTCAAGTGAAATTCCTTTTTTTTTCTTCTTGAGTTTTACTTTTATATTCTGTTTACTTTTTTTATTTTCAGTCGAGTAATTGACTCTGAAGTTTACTTAGTTGATATTGCTACTCTTGTTTTTAACATCCAGTATTAGCTGTTGTCCGTTGATGTCTGTCTTCCGTATGATTTCTGGGTTCTGGGATGGCTAGTCAGAAAACTCCCAGGTGTAGATGTTATGTTTCAATGAATTTTGTCTACTATGGGCTTTGGAACCCTGAAATTCTCGTAATTGTGGTGTTGAAGGCCACATTTGGTATACCATATAAGAAATGGATTTGATAGTATAGTTAATACTATTTATATTTGGACAAGATACTGGATAGCAATTTATTTGGTCAAAATAATTTTATTCAACATTAACTGTATAAAACCGTATAAGATAAAATAATTTAATCCTTATTTATTAGAGGGTCAAGGCTAAATAAAATTATTTTGATCAGATATTATGCTATTCGCCCAAACATTGTATAAAAATAAATAGTATTAATTACATAATACTATCTATCATTTATACAGTGTACCAAACAAGACCTAAATGTTTCATTAGTGTTGTTGACTAATTGGTTCTTCTAGACTCCCAGTCTTCAGGATATTTGACACGTAATGATTCCCTAAGGTCGATAAATGAGACCTGATTGGAGGGATGAAGTTCAATATGGCACTTAATTCGAAGTATATAAACTGTATTAAATTGTTTGAAGCATATAATCTTTTACACTTTCACCTAGTTGTAAGTATACTAACCAACATAATGGTAATATTCCCTTTGTCTACTATCTGTCATGTAAAAAAATTTTTTTTTTCAAAATATCTGTCTTTTAAAAATATTAAGGAAGTATTAATTAATTTTTTTCAACTTTATTCTTGTTTTTTAATGGAGAGAGAATTAGTAAAGTAAGTGAAATTAGAGGAAAAAAACTATTAATGAAGTGTTAGCGATCCGCAAGTGTACGGATCGTTCACATAGTAATATAAAATTCGTTCTCATGAGGATCGTGTTGAATATTATACTTCAATAATTTTAATTATCTAGACTTACGAAAAGAGTAATTTGAAAGTAAATGAAAGATTAAAAGTAAACTAATACCTGTGAAAGTAATTAAAATAACAAGACTTAAACATAATGGAAAAGGTCTCTAGGAATCAGGATTTACTATAACTACCTATTATGATGGAAATCTACCCTTCTTAGTAATGAGTGATTAAGCTTTTGAAAGTGAATTATCCCAAGGTATTTCATGTTCTCTTATGAGTAACAAGAAAGTGCTTTAACTAAAAAAAAATTAACCCCGCTCTCGTGGCCATTAACTTAATCAAAACACATTAAAGTTCTTTGATAATTCATTAGGCCTTAGTCTATTTCTAGTACTCAACTCCTAGGTTTAATTATTAGAGTTCAGATATTCGGTTTCCTCTTTTAATCCTTCACTCAAATATCTAAGATCATGTAAACATGTGATCCATCATGCAACAAACATTAAGCAAACTAAAATTGAATCAAAAGCAATAATAATCATTAACTAAGAAAGAAATAAAGATCCAAACATAACATTCGTAGAAAGGTTACATCCTTATCCTAGAACAAGAAATGTAGTCTCTCATGGTTGAATTATAACACATAAAACTTAAAGGGTAAAAGAAACGCATAAAGTAAAATAAAAAGTAAAAGAATGGAGTAGAAGAAGAATGATGATGGTGGGGAGTTGTCTTCAATGTGTTCTTCAATCTTCAATCCAAGGCTTGAGATCTTCCTTTTCTATGTGCTTTCAATCTTCAAAATTGATTCCTTTCCTCTTGTGTAAAGTTATTATCCTTTTTTATATGAGAGTCTTTCTTAGTCCTTTTGAACCTTGGAAATCCTAAATTTGAGTCCCATTAGGAGTTATCTGACTTGTTTGGATAATTTCGCATTCCTTCTAGGTCTCTAACTTTGTCTTCTTGCTTTTGGGCCAATCTGGGCTTGATTAAAATTCTTTTTTAGCTCAAAGTCCAAGATCTTTAAAATTATATCTCAAAATTCAAAAAAGAAACCATTAAAAAGGTAGAGAAGATAAATAGTAAAAATTCAAATAAAGATAATCAAAATTAAGCACAAATCCCAAATAATTTAAACACAAAATGTGTGCAATTTTGCAACACATCATGAAGTGAGAGAAAGGGTAATTTAGTCATATTGATACAATTAAGACTATTTAATAGCTTTCTCAATCATTGTGTAATTACTTTAAACAACAAATAAAAGTGGATGGAGTGAGTAAATTCTTTTCTGTTTCTGGACTGCTACAAATTTATAAATTGCCCATAATTATTTAACTATTTATACGGGGTTTGATGAAATCTGGGAATCATACATGGCCCATGTGAATGCAAACGCTCAAACTAGGCTTCCCAATGCACTTTTTCAAGAAGCAAATAATTCTTACTTTTCTCAAATGGCCATTTTAGCTTAGTAAGAATCCTAAACAAACATAGTATTAGTAATCAATTGACAAGTATGTTCACTAGAAAAACTAATGACTGCTTCCTGCCCTCAAATATCATACTAGGATCAGAAATGCATGAGCTAATCACCAAGTTGCTGATGAAAGAGAATCTTAATTTCATCTCAATCAAAACATTTGTGTCCTGATTAATCTGATAATAGAATTTATATTAAAAGCTGTTAATTGGATGGACTGATATATTTGTAGCTCTGACTAACAATTTCACTTAGCTAGGGTTTGGGAGATGGAAATGTAAGACTAATGTCTATTAGGGTTTGGGAGATGGAAATGTAAGACTAATGTCTATTGTCAGTGCTGGTTGTTAAAAGTTCTGTTGGTTTGTGATTTATGCTTGACTTCATCTTTATGGATTCTGATTACTTTTTGGTATTCTGAATATATAATTGATAATTTTCTTCTCTCCCTTTCTTTCTCTCTCCGTTTGGAAGTTAATTGCTTTAATTTGCAGAATGTTCATCAAGGACATGTCACTGAAACTTTAGTGCGGTTTCTAAAAGCAAGGGAGTGGAATGCTTCCAAGGCCCATAAAATGGTAACATATATAGTGGAAGTGTCCTTTTGTTGACTGTTTTGCAAATATGTTCTTCACTGTATATAGTTAATTTATTATGATATCTGATTCTTTTGTAACATAATAATGTGTGTTTTTTTGTTTCAGTTGGTTGATTGTTTAAAATGGAGAGTAAAAAATGAGATTGACAACATATTATCTGTAAGTCTGTATTCTGCTGATCCCTGCATATTATTGTGTAGACAATTCTTTTTGCAATTTGTAATTTTTTGTTAAGTTAGAGAGAGAGAGAGAGAGAGAGAAACAATGGCTGAGAGCTGCAATTTCTAGGTGGGAAGTGGAAGTGGGATGACTTGCTCGTTGTAATTGAGAGGCTGGCCTTATCATGGTCCCTTTTATGCATGTTCTTTACTATTTTAAAAATAATGGCAACATAATGTATAATAGTAGTGCATTAACTGTGTATTTTGGAGTCGTTAATTTATTACATCACATAAATCTGGAGTCCTGCTAACTAGCAGGTGCAAAAAAGTCGTTATCCATTGAAATAAGTGACCTCCAACTTAAGCAAACTTGACTAGAAAATTTCATTCTTTATAGAAACTATTTTCGGCTTTCACTTGTTGATGGTATCAATTGCTTATTTCTTGCTTCCCCCCCCCCCCCCCCCCCCCCCAAAAATATCCCCCTTCCCTCTGCTTGGTTTGTAGTTGTGTGGGTATCAGTATAGCATGGCACATACAGAAACAATGGATCCACCATGATTCTGTTTTTTGCCATGCATATTTTCATGTAACATGATGGTGCTCTGACCTTAAATTCTATTGGACCCCCTTTATATATTTATTGGCAAATCCTTATTAACATGTATAACTATAATAAAAGACTATGAGTTCTTAACTATTTACTCTGGATGGTGGTTTGTTTTTCAGAAACCAATAGTTCCTCATGATTTATACAGAGCAGTGCGTGATTCACAACTCATAGGAGTGTCAGGGTACTCAAGAGAGGTGCTTATTCTCAAAAACAATATTTTCTCATCTTAGTCTTGCTTGAAAGTATTTTCTTGTCAATAAGTGCAACTCAGGCTTTATGACCATGCACATTTTTATGGACTTTAATTTAAATGATATGATGTTCTTGGCTTATTTCCATTTTTAATTTTTATGTTGTTCTGCCATCCTTTTCAGGGTCTGCCTGTCTTTGCAATTGGTGTTGGGCTTAGCACATTTGACAAAGCATCTGTAAGTTTAATTTATTACAAAAAGGACAAGGAGCATTGCTTTGTTTAGAGCACTGTCTATTATTTTATCTTAAAGCTATATGTTTTAATATCTTCTAACATATTATTTTGTGTGTGTGTATGATTGCAGGTCCATTATTATGTGCAGTCTCACATTCAAAATTAATGAATATCGTGATCGTGTAATCTTGGTGAGTATTAGTCTTTGTAGTTTACTAAGATTCATTAGTTGCTTGATTAACCAGTTATTTGAGCTCTTGTCCTATTGTTCTGACCCACATATGGCTGTAGCCTTCTGCATCAAAGAGGCATGGCCGACCTATTACCACTTGTATAAAGGTTTTAGATATGACTGGTCTGAAGCTGTCAGCCCTGAATCAGATTAAGGTACTTTTTAGTTCATACAGCTAATTTGTCCGGCAGGACTGGCATACCCATGATTAATTGTGAATTGAATGTATTGATAATGCATTTTGAAGTTAAGACTGGAAGCATGCTGGTTTTTATTTGAATGGTGAATAATATGACTGAATTGAACAGGAGTGAGAGTATGTAGTAATGGCTTAACAAATCAGGATCAGTAAATTGTAGCATATCTGAAAGAAGTACTCAAAAAATTGTACTCCAAGATTCTGAATTTAGGTCAAACTTCTACTGTTATTGCTTCACAAAAAAGTACATGAAGCAGAAAACCCTCCTTAGCTATTTTCCACTGCTTTTGAATATTTCTTATATCACTGAGTTGTTGTTCATGCTGATGCAGTTGTTAACAATTATATCATCCATTGATGATCTAAACTATCCTGAGAAGACAAATACTTATTACATCGTAAATACCCCGTACATATTTTCAGCTTGTTGGAAGGTAAGAAGATATTATTCTCTATGACTTGGTTTCCCATATGATGTTTCTACTTAATATATTGGTTTTCAAGTTTAGCACCTATTGAGACTTCAGCATAATATTAAACACCTAGCATTAGCAGGTTGTGAAGCCACTTTTACAAGAGAGGACAAGAAGAAAAGTGCAGGTCTTACCAGGTTGTGGGCGAGATGAGCTGTTGAAGGTACTGTGTTTATTTTTTATTTTCTTGTTTCTTGGAAAAAGACTCCTGGGGTACATACTCCCAACAGCTGTTATCATGCCATGATTTTTTTTTTGTTTTTGTTTTTTTTTTGCCACTTACCATGATCCCAACTGTTGTGAAGACACTCCAATACTCCATGAACACCTAATAATTTAACTATAGGAGAGAGATGTGTGAAGATAGAGGACAAGTTTTCCCTTTAAAGGATAAGAAAGAATGAAAATCAAACAGAAAAAACACATTAGGAAAGCAAAGCCTTTCAATCTTACTGCATACCGGACAAAAAGACCCCTATACAAAACCCATTAGCAGAACACCACAGAGATGCCAAGTAGGCAATTTTTGTCCCAGATAAGAGACAGTGGCATAAACTTATCCTTGAAAATTCTGGCATTTCTTTCAACCACATGCATGCACTGTACATTGCCATAAAGCCTTACCCTCCTTATGCTTCTTGAAGCATTTGAAACTAGATGTTGGAAAATGTTTCAAATTTCCAAAACAAGTCCAACATTCACTGAAAACACCAAAAGGTCCACACCATATTGCAGCTGAACAATTTAGAAATAAATGATTACTTGTTCCAGATGTGGAGAAGTACATAACACAAACATTAAGAGAGTGCTTTATTAGTCTGTGGATCTGTATCATAAGTTTTCTGTGTATATAATTAACAACCCATTCAAGGCTGATAGTCCAGTATACTTGCAAAACTAATAATAATTACGAAAGCATTTCAATAAAAAGGAAAATTGATAATTAATAATTGTAGCCCATTACAAGGGGGAAATTGGTATTGCTTGGGCTTAAGGGCTATTGGTAATTTATGGTGGAGTTTTAGAACTTTGGATAAGATAAACCCACACACACATATAGATAGGATTAGGATCTGTTAACACCGGGGTAAATCAAAACCAGTCTTACACTAATGAATAACTTTTTGTAGGTTGAACTCTTCACAAAATCTAAAGAGAAACACTTCTTTTTAGAGAAGTACGGGCAATATTAGCAATCTTGATTCAAATGTTGATCTTCTTTCAAATATATATATATTTTAAAACATCTGTAAGATAATTTGACTTTCTTTACTTTTTACCAACTCTGTCTACGGTTCTAGAAAAAATGATGAATTTCTGATGTGCAAGTTGTGTTTCTGCGGTATATTGGTCTATGCAGTTTGTCTATAAAAATTAGCACAAGTCATTCTCCTGCAAGTGCATGTATTGATTCTGAAAATTTCTTCACTTTTTCAATTCCTTTTAGTAAGCATGTGAGTAGTTCTTTTTAAAAAATTGATGGCTGATTATGTGGTATTACTATCTGTTTTTATGTTGTTCACTTGAATTTAACAAATAAAATGTGGCGTGTAGATCATGGATTACACATCTCTGCCACATTTCTGTAGAAAAGAAGGCTCTGGATCATCCAGACATTCAGAGAGTGGAAGTGAAAATTGCTATTCCTTGGATCATCCCTTCCATCAACAGCTCTACAATTACATCAAGCAGCAATCCAGAATCCATGAAGCTGTTGAACCCATCAAGCCGGGATCGTTTCATGTAGATTTTCCAGAACCTCCAGCTGAGGGAGCAGAGATTGCCAAGACTATAGAATCAGAGTTACACAAGTTTGGGAACTGCAATGGCATTTCCGGTTCACTAGATGGCCCCAAAATCAATGGTGATTGATACTTTCATTCAGCATTTGCACTGATGAGTTAACAGCGGATGGTGTCTTGGCCTTCTGGTCTTTGCCAGTACTACTAATGTAGTAGAAGGGTTCCACTTGTATCAGAATTCAGCAGAATTAGTTTGCCTAGTTTATCTAAGTTTCAGAAATTCATGGGGTAGTCACAAAGCGAATCCCAGCTTTGCATTGTGCCACAGTGCAAGAGCAAGAGAGAAATGTCAAATATAATATTTTACCATCGTATTTCATCTCAAAGTTTGATCTTTTGCATTTTTGGTCTTCATATTTCCTTCTTAATTCAAATATAAGATATTATGTTCAAAGTACTGTACTTGGAAATAAGGAGTACGAATATACTATTTTTATTTTATGGCAAAAAAATAACACATATTATTTATTTTATATATTTTAATATTAGTATTAGTGTCAGTTCATTCAATCCACTTAATTTCAATGCCACTATTATTTCCTATTTGCAATTACTTCATACATTCCAAATAATTTTGATCAGATAACATATATATAATATCAAGTCTATCTTTGCTATTTTTATTTTTTTCATTATTATCTAATTAATGAACAAGTTTACTTCTATTTGCACTGGTTAGAAGCAATATTTAATTTCATAAAAAAAGCAATATTTAATTTTTATATTCATTTTTAAGTTTGAAATTATTTCTTCAAAAATTAATTTTAATGTTAGTTGATACAGTGTTTTTTGAATTAAGATCATCTATTTTCGTTATAAGTTATATATTTTTTGAACTTATACTCATTTTACTTGCAACTTGTGGTGATACTAATTTATCGATGACTACATGAGTTGGTGCTAGTTGCGTTCTGAGAAGCTAAACATGATCGTGATAATGTTTGCAAAGCCACTGCGTCCGTGGTTACTGGTTACTTTTAAACCACTTATCATGCACTGTAAACAGAAGCTGGCCTTGGCCATTTTGAATGGCTTATTGGGAAACAAGGTATGCTTTATAATATTTCCCTGTACTTTAACATTCAGCTTTGCATGGTTATACATAATGAGCCCTAAAGAACAGCTATATAGTCTTATGTTTTCCCTGGAATGTGGAAGAACTAGAAACTTCTCTGTTAAAAGGGCCCTAGGAACAAGAAAGAAACCAGGATGTTGACAATGAGCATTCGCATTTGCACAAATTTTCTTTGCCTTCTTTTTTTTTTTTTTTTTTTTTCGGAAATGGAAACATTGACATGGTTTCCCAGCGAACTGGGAGAGTTGCTGATGCATAAATGATCGTCCAGAGCAAGGAATCTTCTAAGAGATAGGCAGAAAGCCAACGCAACAACCAAGGTGTTTCCCTTCCTCCCTTTGATAATCCCATGTGCATCTCTGAGACTCTGGCAGATTTCACTTCTAGATGCTCAAGGCGATTGGCCATGAATTATCTGAATAATCCAATATCAGGGAAGATGCATCAGCTACCACCTTTTGTTCCTGTTGACGACACATCCTCAGTTCACCCTCAACTGCCATTTTTGCAGCTTCTGCCATCTCTGCATTCCACAGAGCCATCTCTGTTGCGGCCCTTATTTCCTCAATTGCTTTCAGATTAGCTTCCACCTTTCTGTCTACTTCATTTTTTCTTGTGTTGATTTCTACCGCCTGAGCCATGGCAGCTGCCTCTTGCTTTTTAACCAAATCTTCGCATTCCTTGAGCTTTCCACTCAGTGACTCAAACTCTTTAACTGACAATTTGATCTTACCACTGAATTCTGAATTTGAGACTCTACCTTGCATGTCAGACAAATTCTTCATCTCCTCAATGGCTCTTTTTTCTGCTGCTTTTGCTTCTTCAGCCTGTTTCAGGACAAGCTCTAGTTTCTTCTCAACTTCATCAGCCACAGCTCGGGATTTTTCAGCTTCTTGCTTCAGCTCTTGAGCCTTTCTGTTCATCTCTTCTGCTTCTCTTCTTGCATCTTCCGTCTCTGATGAGAGCTTCTTGATTTTCAAACTCTGCTCATGAAAGATGTCAGCTTCTCTTTCCTCCTCAGATCCAGGCTCAGGTCGTGCTTCTCCCTTGCTTTCTTGCAGTTCACCAGTGAGTTCAGCAGCAAGAGCTTCTGCTTCCTGTTCCTTCTCCTTCAGTTCATCTTGCTCCTCCTTCACATGTTTTAATTCTGTCCTAAGAGAAAACACCAGGTTTTTGAGGAAGGTTTCTTCTTCAGCAACGTCCTGCAGTGTCTTTGTGGCTTCTTTAAGCTCTGAAGTTATAAGTCTCACGGAATCCATCTCAGAAGCATGGACCTTTTTCATGTGCTCTTGAAGAACCTCAATCTCTGCACTTGTTTCAGCAAGTTTGGCCTCTAGACTTTGGGCTAGTTCGGGGTCATATTCATTCTTTAAGGACGCCAATTTCATCTGTGCTTCTTCCTTGGCAGTTTGGTAAAAACTTAGTTGGGCTTCTTTTTGTTCCACGATTTTTGCCTGTTCTTCTTGGGCTTGTGCACAGGCAAGCTTCAATTGTTCAATTGATGCTTTCATGGCTGCAATTTCCTTTGAGAGTTCACTGACCCTTTCTGAGTTTAATTTTCCTGAACGTTGAGCTTCTCCTGCTGTCTGGAATGCTGCCAATTTCGCCTCCAAAGCTGCATCAAAATCCTGCCTGATTTTGGTAAGTTCTTGCTTGGAAGCATCTAGTTGAGTTACAGTTGTCATGTAGGCTTTTCTTGCATTCTCTAGTTCTCGTTTCCAAGCTTCAAATCCTATAGCTTTCTGGGATAGTGCCCTTTCAAGTTGTTTGGCCTGATTCTTCACAGCTTCTGCTGCTTCCATTGCTGATTGCTTAGATTCTCTCACATTGTTGAGCTTCGTTGTCAAATCCTGAAGTGTCATCTTGGCCTTCTCAAGCTCGGAAAGTGCTTTAGCTTTCGTGATCTCAGCACTGTCCAGCTGCTTCTTTATCTTGTTTAATTCTCTTTGGGTCAAGAGAAGCTGTGTCTCCTTTTCCAGTACATTCTGCAAATCACCAAAGAAACATGAAAAGCTTTTGCCATGACAAACATGAAAATCTCCTCAAAATGTGTGTGCCCCCTGAAATGCTATAGATATCCAAATTTGGCAAGGAACAAAAGGCTTTTGCATTGACAAGAGGACTCTTTTTGTATTACTTGTAAATAAGTGTTAAATTGCCTAGCATCAGGGGTCATGATAAACTTTGCCATCAAGCTGCCAAGGATATGATGACCAAAAACAAAAAATGCTGCCAAGGATATAAGATGGGAATTTTCCCAGTCTGTGCCCTGATCCTAGATTTTTTTTTTTTTTTAATGAAAAGGTTGTCCATTTGATGTTTACCTCTGATGATCTTCTCTTCACAGAACGTCTTTCCCTAGAGAAGGCTACTTCACCAAATAAACTAACAGCAGCTTTGACAGATTGGAATGGTGCCCTTGTGTCAATCTCTCCAACCTCTCCCCTTGGAGAACCCGAATTTCTGAAGTTTTTCATTTTCTTTTCTCTTATATGAAGGCAGTATCTGCAAGATAAATTGCAATGAGCATTATATGGATTAAACTGGAGGCAAATCTTGTTACATATGAAACTGCAGAACGAAATACATAAGCTTTCAAACTTTATCAACTCTGATATATAATATGATTGTACCACATTGTACATTATCTGTATCTGAAATCGAAAGCTTCAAGAACTATAATTTCCTTTTGTCAGACTTTGAACACAAACTACATGTCATTGTCACCAATGAAGGTCACATGTCAAATTCAATGAAAATGATCTCAATCCAGCAACCTTACGTTTAATGTTTTATGTTACAAGAACGGCCCTGGAATGCAGTATCCTTACGTGAATGAAACAAAGATGAAGCCTGAAGAGTCCCCCCAGATAATGAAATTCCGAGGCAAAGGGGTTGGAACTCAAAAGAACCCAGATGAAAACGTAGGTTCCTTTTGAGTCCAACTTTTCCTTACGTTCGAAAGCTCTGAGCCCTTTGAAAAGAACACCCAAGAAAATGGTTGGTTAAATCTGGAGGGATGTAGAATTAGTTATGCTATTTTAGCACAAGGGACAGAGAGATTTGTGGTGGTGCTGACAGTATATGCCAACAGTACTGGGGCGTCAAATACAAAAATGACCTTTTTCTATGCGGAAAAGAAGGGAGGTTTAGGCAAGCCATGCCGGATATTCCACAATAAATGTAATTTGGAATGATCACCAGATCAACTTTACCGAAGGGTCAATGTGGTGTAGCTCAGTCCCTGATGATTAGAGGTTGGCTAATCGCTGGCTCTATCCTTATGTGGTAAGGATGATAAGTTATTCTAAAGGTAGGATAAGTCCCAAATTTGAGCAAACCTTGTACATCTGATCTGTTACTAAGATACAGTCAATACAGTTTCATCCTTTAATGGTAACAATTAACCCTTTGATGTAATAACCACCAAGGAGATTGAAAAGATTCTTGTCTAAAATCAGCCTAACGCCTATGGTTAAGGTTACAACCGATAAGAAAGAGACTCCAAGATACAAGTGCTAAGATGAGAGTTTTTGTGCTTTCAATACGATATTCTTGTTTTTTTCTTTTCCTTTCAAATAGTGTGCCTCCTTTTTTATGATTATGCACGGGATATATGTATTAAGCTATTGTCAAATGGATGTTCAATGATTGTTAAAGCCTTTTAAGAAAAGTACCTGTAGGTCTTGTCAATATTTTTTTGAAAAATGTCTGAGCTAATTTAGCAATAATCAACGTTATACATACATATATATATATATATATATATATATATATATATATATATATATATGTATAACGGTGATTATTACTAAATTGGCTCAGATATTTTCTAAAGAAATATCGACAAGACCTATAGGTACTTTTTTTTAAAAGACTTTAACAATCTCTGAACACCCATTTGACTATAGCTTATATATATATATATATATATATATATATATATATATATATATGTATGTATGTATGTATAAATGCTAACCTACACTCACACACTCTTTTATTTTGAAAAAAAATATTTTTTTATCTTTTAATGACCATGTTTATTTTAGTCATTGTCAATTTCATAATTAATTTATGAAGTTGATTTTATTATGAGAGAGAAATTATGAATTAATAATTATTAATAGAAAAAATATTTATTTATTTATAAAGTTAGTTATGAAGTTGATAATAACTAAAATAAATAATCTTGATTATAAAAAGACAAAAGGATATTTTTATCAAAATAAAAAGTATAGAATGTTAACCTACATATGAATAAGTATAAGTTAGTATTTTTATATATATATATATATATATATATATATATATATATATATATATATATATATATATATATAAGTTGATTATAAAAGATAAAAAAATATTTTTGTTAAAATAAAAAAGTATAAAATGCTAACTTATACATGAATGAGTGTAGGTTAGGATTCTATATATACATTGAAAATATGATTCCAAAATCTTGCAAATCACCTCGTACCTCTTTTTCAAGTGTATTCCAAACACTAGTCTAGAGCCATTAGATTGCATGTGGACGTATGTTAACAAAAAGGAAAATGTTTTTTGCACATTAAAAATTTTCCATCATTTTTATACCAATAGTTATGTCAGATTTTTTTTTCAACTGGTCATATAGGTACATGTTAAATCTGACTTTAAAGATCATATTATCAAATTTCTTCCCCCTCTCTCTTCTTGCTCATTCATTTAACCACTTCTCATACTAAATTAATTATTTTTTTTACATATGATTAACCACATGTATTGTACCTTTAACACATAACATTTTTAATCCTAGTGAAAGTTATTTAATCATATTTCATACTAAATTAACTATTTTTTTTATACATTGTTAACCACTTAATATGTACCTTTAACATTTGACATTTTTAAATCACTTAGAGGTTAATTAACCACTTTTTACACTAAATTAATTATTTTTTTATATATTATTAACTACTTAACCTACACATTCAACACTTGATATATTCAAATCTCCTAGAGATTATTTAACCACTTTTCACATTAAATTAACTATTTTTTTACATATTATTAACTATTTAATATGTACCTTAAACGTTTGACATTTTCAAACTTTCTAGAGGTCAATTAATCACTTTTTACACTAAATTAATTATTTTTTTACACATTATTAACCACTTAACTTATACATTAAACATTCGGTGTATCCAAACTTCCTAAAGGTTATTTAACCACTTTTCATATTAAATTAATTACTTTTTTATATATTGTTAATCACTTAACCTGTACATTTGAAAATGTTAAGTGTTGAAAATAAAGGTTAAGTGGTTAACAATGTGTAAAAAAGTAGTTAATTTAGTATAAAAAAAGTGATTAAAATAACTTTCATCATATTTTGAAATGCTATATGTTAAAGGTGTAATGCAAGTAGTTAATAATGTGTAAAAAAAATAGTTAATTTAATTAAAAGTGTAACACCAGTGATTAACAATGTGTAAAAAAAGTGATTAATTTAGTGTAACAAGTGGTTAAGTAACCTTTAATAGGTTTAAAAATTTAAGTGTTAAAAGTTTAGCGTAAATGGTTAATAATATGTAAAAAAAGTAGTTAATTTAGTGTGAAAAGTGATTAAATAATTTTCAGGAAGTTTAGAAATGTCAAGTATTAAAAGTGTAGTACAAGTGATTAATAATGTATAAAAAAATAATTAATTTAATGTAACAAGTGGTTAAGTAAACTTCAATAGATTTGGAAATTTAAGTATTGAGGGTACACCGCAAGTGGTTAATAATGTGTGAAAAAAGTAGTTAATTTAGTGTAATAAGTGGTTAAGTAACTTTCAATAAATTTTGAATTCAAGTATTGAAGGTGCAGTGTAAGTGATTAATAATGTGTAAAAAATAATTAATTTAGTATATAAAATAGTTAAATAACCTTTAAGATATTTGAAAATTTAAATGTTAAAGGTGCAGCGCAAGTAGTTAACAATGTATAAAAAAAATAGTTAATTTAGTATAAAAAGTAATTAAATAAATGAACAAAAAAAAATTGATGATATGACATTTAAAATTAAATTTAACAAATACTCGTATCACCAACCGAAAGAAAAATATTGAGATAGTTTTGGATGTAAGAATGATGAAAGATTTTTAGTGAACAAATAATAGAACTATAACAAAAAAATCATGTGACGAAGGTAAATTTAATAGTATTAAATAGTGGCGTAAGCTTGTTCCTTTCTTTTTTCTTTGGGCTGCGGCCTCGTATTTTTTTCATAACTAAAAATAAAAATAAAAATAGCGGTGTTAGTTTTTGCAAGAGAAAACGGGTGGGTTGCTGGTGTCCGATTCAAGCTTTGTAATTTCCTCTCTCTCTCTCTCTCTCTCTCTTTTTTTTGATTTTTCTTCCTTTTTAGATCCATTATGATAAGGATGTGGAGAAGTGCAGTGTAGACTTTGTCAATGGTTGGGATTACTGGTGTAAAATAAAACCAATTGGCGCCGCTGTAGATATCAATTCAATGCTTCAAAAGAGCTCATTCTAGAAACTTTTAAACAGGAGATAAATATTTTGTGATCTCTTGGTTTGCATTAGCCTTGTTAAGTATGGATTTGTTTCCTTTGAAGGAAAGAGATTCACTTTATAAATTAAAATAAAGATTATTAATTATTAATAAAAAAATTTAACAACCTCATAATTTATTATACATGTATATATATTTTATTATTATTATCTTAACTATTAATATTTTTCATTAATAATTAATACTCTTTATTTTATTTCTTAAAGTGAACTTTCAATTTAGAGAAATTAAATATGTACCCTCTGTTTAGAAGAATTAACTCCATCAAGTATTCCTGCTTTAGGAGGGGAGCTGTATGCCAAACTATATAGTTGTCCACAGTATTTGTTGCATTGGCTTGTGCACCATAGCCCTGAATTAGATTAAAAGCACAGCTTCAAGTTCATTAGGCTTTTAAATTTCAGGCTCAATTTTATTTTAATCCCTGTTCCCCTTTTCATTCGTTTTTCACTGGCTTTTCATCATTTAACTTTCATAATATGCATAGAAAAGAAGTGATTATCGTATAAATGAAGTCACAACCAATTATACCCAATGGCCTACAAGTCATGCTCACAGAGATCCCTACATCCAAATTAATGTAGAAGAAAATGGATACTATTAAATACTGAAATCAATCAATGAGTATAAAAAAGACATGAATAAAAAAAATAAGATAACTGCAAAGAGATGTGAAATTGAACTAATACCGTTTTTTTCTTTAATCGAACTTATTACATGTTTTGTCCTTCAAAATAATACTGTAAAAAAAAAAAAAATCGACAGTGTGGTGTAGCAGTATGATGTGAGGAGATCATTGTCATAATAAAGAACGCCCCACCCTGGCAACTGGCCTGCAAAATGCAAAAACCTCGATAGTCTTTGGGGTTTAGATTAAAAATAAGCCCACAAATTAAATTCTTCAGAGCTGCTGATGAAGATAATAGCATACCAAAACAAACAGAGGCATTTGCTTTTCTAAAATTATAAAAGAATGAGGTCTCCAACCTCTTACGTGAGTTCAATATTAGGTATCTTATTGACAGTTTCTGTACAGAAGTCTATTAGAGATTAGAGAATATAGTGCAGACCAATGTCAACAGAAGAATACTTCATTTATCCCACCTGCAGTCAATAGAGATTGTTACTGTAATCAAGATTGCACAATCATGCTGAGCTTCCATTTTGTCATCTGTAATCATTATTCTTCAAGATAGAAAGCTACAAAGTTTATATCCCAAGGTTTATCTTCTTTGTCCCTCTCATGTACCAATAGTAAAAGTCTAAGTAGGACAGTCAGTTTCAACTATAGGGGAGACGGCGTTCTCAGGAAACTTAAATAAATAGTGTTACATTTGTAGAGCACAAAGCTTTTAAGTCCCTGCTAATTCACTGAAGCCAATAGTTATAACCTTATAAGCTATATCAAAATAAGGCAGACATTCCTCAGACTGAAGACCTGATCTCACATAGTTCAAATAGGATTAACTGTACCCGGAAGTATTTGAGCTGAGTTATGCCTTACCAAATAAAAAAGTCTTACATGAGCTCAAAGACAAGAGCAGATGCCCCTCCTCCCCCATTGCAGATGGCACCAACACCATACTTTCCATTCTTCTGTCTCAATACCTGATACACAACTTGGCTAAGATATCTAAAAAAGATCACAAAAATTGGAAAATAAAATAAATACATTTCCCAGAGCCACAGGCTTTATTTCAAAATGGCTTTTATGTAGTGAAGAGACAAGAATTATAGAATGGAATGGATGACAGCCACATGGCGTACAGATATACTAACTGGAGAAGTATAAGAACATGAGTGGTAAGGGAGAAAGGAAGAGATGTATAAAGTAACCAAGGTCACAAGTTACCCCTAACAATGTAACTAAGATACGAGCTCCACTGCAACCCAATGGATGCCCCATTGATACAGCTCCACCATGTACATTAACTTTTTCCTGCATTTGATAAGAACATGAATTATCAATTATTAAGCCATTAGACTAGGGCAGAATGGAGGAACAGAAATGCAGAAGCAGCCAGAACAGCCCAAAAATGACAATTGCATGTACAAAAAGAGAAAGAGCTGAATCACATGAACACTCACGGGATTCAGACCAAGAAGCTTCTGATTTGCAAGAGCCACAACCTGCATCGAAGAAGTTAGAATACAAAACTAGCATAGAAGCCTGACTGAGTAAAATACGTGCTGAATGTATCCTTACAGAAAAAGCTTCATTTATTTCATAATAATCAATTTGAGAAGCCTCCAGACCAGTATTTGATATAGCTTTTGGTATTGCAAGGGCTGGAGCTGTTGTAAATAATTCGGGAGCCTGCAAAGACAATCTGTTCAGCTCTAAATGCTCACATTAATCAAGATTAAAACAAGTATCATTAACCTGTCATAGCACCTGGGCTGCATCCGCATATCCTTTTATCTTAGCTATTACTCGCAATCCAAGCTCAAGTGCCTTCTCTTCACTCACCAGCACTAATGCAGCAGCCCCATCACTAGTCAAGTCAATAAACCAACTCATTATCAATAAAAGAGCATGCATTTTAGAACCTTATGAATACTAGTTCCCAGATTCCAGCATAGTATAGTTATTAATCAAACTTCTTGTGATGATGTAGGGGATTATCTGCACAGAATTCACATGGGCATCAATGTACATGTCTTGGTGCACACATAACGTCTGCAGAGAGACACATATGAAGAGAGAGAGAGAGAGAGAGAGAGAGAGATAGGGAGAGACCTTATGCTAGAAGCATTGCCAGCAGTCACAGAACCCCCATCCTCCTTAAAGTTTGGTCTAAGCTTCCTTAACTTTGCAGCATCAAACTGGCAACATGAATATGAAAAATATTAAGCAAAATGCAAGAGTTTCCACCATATTTCAAAACCAAAGCACCAAAGACCATGGAGCATAAATTTCATATAAGAATTCAGTGAAGGCTTCTACATTTCTGAACATATCTAATTGACAAAAGTATATCATACATGAACATTAACAGTTATTTGAATGCCATGTTAACTCAGTTTGGTTTTTTGTATTCAACATGACATGAACCTTGCAGTCATGAAAGACATAGATGCAGTGATCCAAAAACAACAGTCAATATGAACAGATAAACACCCCCTGCCCACCCAAAAAACAAAAGAAATATAAAAAAACACATTTTTACAGAACTGGCTTCAACTTAGTTGAATTCATGCATGGAAAAATTTCAGCAGTTCTATAATTGAGGCAAAAGCGAAAAATAATGTGATTGGACATAGCTATATCTCATAAACTCTTATTTCTTACTAATTTTGTGTGTTTGTGTGTGTGTGTGTGTCTATATATATATATAACATAAATGATGCATGTAAACCTAAAATCTATTAGCATGTACTATAGATTAGACAGTCCATTTAGATTAGTTAAGACACATGTATATCCAATCTATTTACCTTCCCCAAACCTTCATCTTTATCAACAAGCGTGGAAGGCTTCCCTCTTCCACTGGAAACTTCAACCTGCACATTAAAAAGTGCTAAATGAAAATCACATCAACATTACTGCATAAATTATCAACAATTTAACATGAGCAGGAATCATAATCACACCGGAACTATCTCCCAAGCAAAATGACCAGCATTTTGTGCAGAAATTCCTCTCTCAAAGCTTCGAATGGCATAAGAGTCCTGAAAGACAACATTAAAGGATTGCAAGGAGAAAAAAAAAATTAAAGGGGGAGGAGTAATGTCATATGACATGACGCTACAATTGTAAAATTGAGAATAGGAAATATATCAGCATAGCAATATTGTTCTACTAATTTTTCCCTCTAAATATCCTAATTTAGATCATTACATAGTATTCCAAAGGTCAACAAATGGCACCACCCAGTTTCCAGATTTCAGCAGAAGGAACAATAAGGATGCTCATATTGACTCAAGTAACTGAGGCAGTTAAATGACTTAGTGAAAGTAATTAAAGTAATGAAGTAACGAACAAGAGACAACGAAATCTATTACATTTAACAGGAAGTCCACTAAGGAACACTACCTGCTCATCTCTTGTTATGACATGTTGATCTGCGCATAGTTCTGCACAAACTCCCATGCCAAAGCCATTATAAACATCCCAAAGGCCATCTTTGACCATACCATCAACGATAGTATCGTGTCCTAACCGAGACCCCTTCCTGTTTTAGATATAATATATACAAAATATGTTGACAGTCAACATCAATAACTAACCAAATAAAATGATAGTTTATGAAAGTCTGACTTCATTAAATGCTTAAGAAACTTATAAGCTGCAAGCTAGGTGGCATAAACTATTTATTGAGACACCACAAGAAACATGGATTCAACATAGTAGCTTTAATAAAGTCCCCCCTTTAACCTCAGCAGATTTCCTAAGATTTAAAAACATAATCTTTTTTCGAAGAGCAAAAGTATTAGTTGTCAACAATTCATGGCAGAACCGAAAACCTTGCTTCTGCAATGTACTTAGGTGCATTCGACATGCTTTCCATACCACCAGCCACTACAACATCATTGATACCTAATTGTATGGTCTGTGCTGCAAGCATGGTAGCTGCAATGAAAAAGATAGGAGCATGATTTCACCATACACCACTAAAAATTCATATATTTAAAGTGGGAATACACTTCTAAATCAACAAAAACAACCTACCTTTCATCCCTGATGCACACACCTTGTTAACAGTAGTGCAAATTACAGAAGTAGGTATGCCTGCACCTAATGCAGCCTGTCTGGCAGGAGCCTGCCCTAAATTTGCACTAAGAACATTCCCAAAAAACACCTCTTGCACAAGTGATGGATCAAGGTTCGCTCTCCTGAGAGCAGCTGCAGATTTACATAACAACTTAAAACATAGAAGGAGCAAGGATTTTCAGAAATATTTGCTGACTTATTCTTTCGATTAATAATGATGAACGCACAGACTACGAAAGAAAGGAAGAAAAAAAGGAGTAAAGGGAGATAGCTTAATCACTTACACTGAATAGCAACAGAGCCTAGCTCTGTCGCTGAAAGAGATGAAAGGGTGCCAAGGAAACCACCCATGGGCGTTCGTGCAACACCAACAATACAAACATCTGTAACAAGAAAAAAAAAAAAAGGAAAGAAAACAGATACACACATATGCGCTGAGTTAAGCAGAGATTAAAAAGATTCACGTTTTTATCAATTCATATGATCTGAAAGAGCATATGAATTTGCATAAATTAATAAGTGGTAGTTCAAAAATCGATGACAAGCTTAGAATTTTCTGTAAAAGAGGTAAAAGCAAACCTCGGGATTTTAAAGAATCGGAGGTTGGAGACATGGGAAACGTCCGAAAAGATCCACGAAACAGAAAAGATGCCCCTTTGACAACAAAAAGCGATATGAGATGAAAATGATCATTCAGACAAAGTAAGTGAGATGAAAAATTGTCCAAGAAAAACCCAACAGCAACAGCCAACAGCAAGGTGGAAAGCAAAGGAAACTCACAGGAGGTGGCAGAACAAGAAGACGAGGCTTTTGGGTTGTTTGGACGAAGAGCAGACCCGCTAAGTAGCTACGAACTAAGAGAGGGAACTCGTTGGAAACCTAAATACGCCATCATGTCAGGGACCCACTTGCCCATCTTTTCTTGTCTTTTTTTGGTACGTGCCCATCTTTTCTTGTCAGCTGCTTCTTGCATGCTTCTTACCTTACTATAAGATTAATTTTACTATATTAAATTTCAAGTCAAAAAAAAAAATCTAGTATATGAAATTTAATAATTTTATTAAAATAAATAAATAATTTTTATAATTTTATTAGATTTATATTTTAATTTTTATAATTTTTTAGATATTAATTTTATAAAAATTAATCATTTATAAAAAATAAAAACTAATATTTTATTAAATAAAAATTATAATTTATAAGAATTAAAATTTACATAAGTAAAAAATATAACAATTGATACTTTATCAATAACATTAAAATTTAAATAAATAAAATTATAGAGATTAATATATAAAAAAAATTATAAAAATTTAAATTTAAATTAAATAAAATTATAAAAAATATTTATTTATTTTAATCTAATAATTTTTAAGATATTTTTATAATTATTTTAATTAAAAATTATAATGTAACTCAAACACGTACCTAATAAGTTACAAATGCTTAATAAAAATCTTCTACTACATCTTTTTTTAAAAAAAGAGAATGAAACATAAAAATTTATAATATTGTTAAAGATATGCCTTTATTTAATAATTTAAACTCTTACATATGGTTAGTTTAAGACATAATTTAAGAATTTCTATAATCAGCTGATCAAGAGTTTAACGTTTACCGCGTGCATTCTTCATAACTCAGAATCATGGATAAGACCACCAAAACCTGATTTTCCAAAATTGACTAAAGAAGAACCACCAACATTCAGCTTCACAGAGGCACTTCTCAAGCAAAACAAGAAGTACTCGTCGAAGAATTATCCCCGAATTCGTCTTGAAGGACTGTCCAATAGCTGGCAACAAGCCTCGAGATCTGATGCACCATCTCTAACCCAACATCCAACAGCAAAAACCACTGATGCCTTGTGAGTGTGTTCTCTAGCATTCCGTGACAAAGAACTTCTCAGGAAGCGATCCAGCCACTCATCAAAATCCTTATCACTACGCAATCCCAAATGAGTGCTCATTGTTAAAACAAAAGACTAATTTTCTACTAATTTTTTCTGGTGTAATACAAGGTAAAAGAAGCACAACACACCACGAAGACAAAAGAAGCACTAAATCACATCTTGTTCATTTGGAAATGGAGCATCAAATGGCTTTTATCTAACTGGAGATGAGGCATGACCAACTAGCTGCCAGATTACATTGGAATATGCATCTATGAAAGAGTTAATCAGAAGAAATACTCAAATACATATAAAATAAAATGTTACAATTATGATCTTGTTAGAGATCTGCCCTAGGGACACTTGCAATTTCTGCACTATATTGAGGGAGCAACAGGAGTGATCAACTTGATAGTCAATTCCAGCTCCCCAGACTCAACTCCACGAAGCCTTAACCAAACATTCTGCATCACCTCACCGTTAACACAATTGATACTGCTTTCACGGACAAGACAGTTTTCACCGTCGGGTATGACCTTCCTCAATGTCGTCTCACCATAGGAGACCCGTAAAATATCTCTCAATCTAGCTGCAGAGACTAATGGCTGGAGGTTGAGGTAAGCATTCCCCATCTTGTCATCAATCTTCAAAAAATCTTTATCAAATACTTCCTATCCGAAAAGCAACTTAGTTATACAACATGAAAACCGTAAAATACATGCACTGGAGTTCCTTCGAAGAAAAAAAATAATTATACACTAGTAAAGACTGAAGAAAACAAAGAATGATGGTGCATAAGTGACCACTTGAACCGATAAGAATCTACAACAAAAGGGAAAAAAATACTAAAGAAAGAGAAAGGATCTATATTTAAGCTTACAGTAGTAGGTCTCAAAGTCCATGAGCTAATTGTCCATTCTTATTCTTAAAGATATAAATGGTGCCATAAGACCTGAAAATCAATGGCACGAAATCCTTATAGTTCTTAGATGAGTCTCTCTTTTATATCCAAGAAAAATTCCTCCCCCCTGCCACATCTTTAACACAGTTTGCAGTCACAAAAATCGCAATGCTTCCATTTTTAACATGGGTAGATTTCAGAAATTTAGGGTAAGGTCAAACATTTCTGTCTAAATGCACAAAGGACATATTCCAACTTTTGACACTCATTTGAATAAACTCCAGCAGATGCAGTAACAACTTTAGCATATAATTTATAATTTAATAATCATGAAAAGGCTTCTTCAGGGATTTGTGATTTAAGGATGAAAAAATGGGAGGACACCCGACCAATTGGGAGAGCTTGGTTTAAACGACAGGATACAGGAAAATAGTAAGGTGGAAATTAACCCCATAAAAGGGTTGGTAAAATGAATATTGAACTTTCAAATAAGGCAAATTTTTATCAGAGGATCTTTACAAGCACAAAGTTGGTTTTGCCAAACAATCTAATCAAGTAATGACAGGCCAGTTTAGATTTGCTAATACCAGGGGAGTTTGCTGAAGCTGCAAAACCAGGGTGCTTGAATCCAAGATATATTGATTTGTGATGTGGGGATGGTTATCTGAGATCATAAACTGAATGTGACCAGACTCACAAGTTGTCAGCTACCCACAGATAGATGTTGTGAGTTACTACTACCCTAATGGCATATTATTTTGCTTTTTCTTTTTCGGCCATCTTAAGGGTTTCTCCATTCAATCAACTTCCAAACTGATAAGTCGAAGAAAATATCTGGAGGTGTGACATGTTAACTGCCAACTACCAATTTTTCTATCTCAGGGTTCAATGTACTCAAGAATCATCATCACAACTATTAAAAAAAATTAAACTGTCAACATATTTACAAATGCGAACAAACACCGTGAAACTCACCAAATTCAGAACTCCCAAAGGTTCTGTCAGAGTGAAATTGAGCTCTTCATTCCAAACAGGATTCAAGCAGCTATTAATGACCCTGGTCTTTGCTGTCTGGTACAGTTTAATGAATCATTTCAACATTTTGAGATTAAAATACTACATAATGTTGATGTGAAGACAAACAAGGTAAAAATGAAATGTAAATCCTAGTTACTTGATTCCCCAGCTTGACCACAACATAAGGATCACTGCTCTTCAAATCCCGGATCACTAATCTTTTCCCTTGCACAACAATGACTGTTAGCAGCCCCAATTGTTTGCCCATTATACTCCTGAAAATATGTTAAATTTATCAATCAACCATACCACAACACAAAACATGTAGTTGAAATATTTAGTACTTACGCAGATAATAACAACCAGAAAAACAAAGCAAGCAGGGGGCTGAATAGGATGCAGCACGGCAGGAGTTACTTCCCTCTGCCAAGAATCTCAATTTGTCAACAAAAAAAAAAAAGGGAAAAGTCATGAAAACATTTTTTTCCACAAAGTAAATCAACTATTCAAACAATGGCCATCGAGCAACGTATCAGGAAAAGAACAAGACACAGGTATAAAATTTACAGAAGAACTAAAGACCTTAGAAGAGGAAAATGAGGCAAAAATTAACAGCAACAAGAAAGGCCCCTACGTTATGCATAATTGAATATTAAAAAAAAAAAAAAACTGATCAGAGATAGTTTATGATGAATAGACCAACAGGAAAGAAGAAAAGCAAAAACTAAAAATAGAAGCCTCAGTTTTCTTTTAACCCAACTAAAAAAATCAAAGAATGCTGAAACCCATGTTTCTTTCTTGCTGTTAAATAAGGTCTATCCAACCGGGAAATCGAATGCAGACATAATAAAATGAAGTAAACATGAGAAAAGAATAGACAATGAATCTTCTGCTGGAGAAATACTTGTAAAGAAGGGAACTTGCAGAGGGAAGCAAGGAAGTTAAATTAGCATCCTCACCCAACAAAGAGAAAAAGCAGAAAGAAAGAAAATTTTGAGCTTTTTCAAATAATTGCAAAGTTGCTCAAACAAAAGAAAAGGAAAACAAAACTGATGAAACCACAGAAAAGTAACTACCTACTTACCCAGTGAATATGGACAAGAGAAACAATCGATGACTCAACCAAATAAGCAGCTGGAGAATGGAGGGTATATTCCTCAGTGAAAGTGAGCTAACTCCAAATTAAATAAACAAAAGAAATGAATCGCAGGACCAGGTGAAGTGCTGAACTCTGTCTGCCTGTCTGGCAAAGTACAATTGAAAAAACCAAAAGTGGATTTCCTTATTAAGAGAAAGCAAAAGGCAGAGACCAAACAACAACTAACTCATGGTCCTGGATGGAGATGGGTTGTGGCGATGAGTAGCTGTCCTTCTTCACAGTCGGTACAGCAATCGGCATCAGATTTAATGGCAACGGAACAACCTCGTCCACCGGCTGCTACAGACAGCTGGCGGTCCCTCAAGGATGTTATGGTTCCATTGAGTCAGATTGACCAGACCAGGTCAGCAGCTCTTTTATTTTCTAAACCACTGACGTGTCAAGTGTCAATATCGAAGGAAAGCAATAACCGACCTCACCTCACTGCCGTGACTATCACGTATTTTTTTTCTTTCTTTCTTTCTTTTTAATGGAATCACAAACACTCGTGACAAACATCATTCATTCGTTATAACCATGATGATTAAAAAAGAAGAAGAAGGTTAAGACAAAAACAAGGAGAAAGTTTCAACCACTGTTTTTGAATGAAAATGCACGTGATGAGCATGTGTAACATAAAATTATGTCGTTGAGGCGTTTCAAACAATTTTGAACATACGAGTGGCTCTTGTTGCTTTGGCTATTCTCTTGGTTAGGCTTGTTCTTTTTTTCAGTTCCTTTCATGTCTTCCATCTATTTACGATATCTAAGGTTATGTTTGAGAATATTGGAAAAATAAAAAAAAATTTAATGAAAATAAAAAAAAGAAAAATGGGATTTTAATTAATAAATTATTTTTTATTTAAATATTTTAAATTCTTAAAAATTCTCAAAATTAAAAAAAATTTAAAATATTTATAAAAATTAATGAAATTTTTTTAAAAAAAATAACTTAAAAGTTTTTATTTTTTTTATTCTTTAATAAAATTTTTAATTAAGTGAAAGATTTATTATAAATTTTTTTTTATTTATTTTCTCCCCCTAATTTTTCATCTAGGATAAAAGTCAACTAATATTGATGGGTGAGGGTGTTGTGCCCAAAGCTGAAACGTAAATATTGAGGATGATGTAAGAGTGTCAGGGTACTAAAAGTAAAATGATTACAAAAATAAAGTAAGGGTTTTGTTAATGTACGCTCCTAAGACAAAGAACAAAAATAGCATGCATCATTCTAATCACTTAAAACAATAAAATATTAAATATATTTTTAAATTTTAAAACATTTAATGTTTTTACTTTTTATTTAATAATTTTTATTTTTAATTTCTTAATTTATATCCTTAAGATACATGTTAACTAAACTCATAACTTAAAAGAATTTTCACGAAACAATCTTTTAAAGATCTAAGAATTCGAAACTCAAATGATTTAAGGCGGGGTTGGTTAGGTCATATAAATAAAGTTTAATAATATAAGAAATGATAGCATAATATAATATAATATGAGATTTGATAATATAAAGTCTAATTACGAAAAATGAATACAAGAGTGAGAGTTAAGGTTGATTTAAAATTAGGATGTTATACTTTTATCTAACCTGATATAAAATAATCCTATCACGTTTTAACAGATCATCTGAAACTTAATTAGTTTATTCTATAATCATTAGATAAAAATAGGTGGACTGAATAACTTTATCCTATCAGATGTCATATTAAACATATAATAAAATAAATTATATAATATAAATTTATATTATCAAGTCTTATACTTTGTACCAAACATGGCCTAAGTATATTAATAGATTATTTTTTTACTTCTCTTTGGTCCAATACCATTTTGATTAAATCATAAGGAGTTTCATTATCTTTTATTTTTTCACAAAATAGTTGAATATTAGCACAAGATTTAGCGCACATGATCTGTCATTCATTTAATAAATTAAGAGAAGTTGTGAAGCAAGCGTGCAAAAGTTATGCATAAATAATATTATTCAAATTTTTTTTCCCAGAAAATAATTATTCAATTGCATTATATATACAATAAATAAAGAGAGGGCCAGAAAAAAAGCAGTGCTCATAACATAAACGAAAAATGCTGCATGTGAAGTCAACAATGCTAAGCCGTCTTGGAACTAATTAAAGCTCACATAAAACCGCAGGTTCATGAAACCCCGTATAATAAAACCAAACAACATCAAGGAGTTGATCATGGTAAGGTCATCCTTTTCACGCTGTTAAGACTTTAAAAGTGTGAATATACTGAAGATACGAATACAAAGATCCCCACGTGTAGCTGTAGCTGTACATGATGCCCCAGTCAATATATATGAATTATGTTGGAAGGATGAACGACACCCTCATGAATCATATGCTAAACCTATCACCTGGACTAATCAAAGGTCATTTAGCAGGAACATAACACTAAATAACTCAGCACCGCCTTCACTTTTTTCTTTTCCTAAACGTGGGAATGACTACTGTTATTTTACATTCTACAGGGTGGCTACAAGACATGCAAAGCACTTTTATTAGTGTGTTGATAACTAAAGATCCTCAATTTGGCAGTCATCTTCATTCACGCTGACACCTGTACTTGTACTGAACACCGCTACAGCAGCTAAACTGCTCACCGTTTTTGCCCCGAGACTTTCTTCCCTGTCCGACGCTTCCATTTGCTCTGCATCATTCAATCTCAATGATGAGCTTAGAACATGTACTAAATTATTTTTTCAATATATATACATATATATATATAAAGTGATGCACAGGCTTTGTTATTTACCAGAGGCGCATCATCAGAAATCTCAGCAATCCTGGCGCCATCAGGACTTGATGACTCTATATGTGATTTCTCCATTTCTCTAGGACTACCCCCCACATCATTGTTATCTTGATGCCTTTCAGAATCTGATTCTTCTCCAACATTTTCTCTCAAAGCTCCACTTGATTCATCCACTTCTCTCTCTTCTGAACCACTTTCTTCATCAACATTTTGAACACCTTGTGGGACACACTCTCTATCTTCAGAAAGCCTCTCACCATAATCCTGCTTCTCTTCATCCGATTCTTCCGTATAACTCAAGCTCTTCTCTTCCTTAAGCCTCTTTCCTCCGGAAACTGATTTAACTTTCTTGTTAGATTTCTTCTCCTTTGTTATAATTTCATCCGACCCTTCAGCCTGTTCCTCTTCAGAACCACCTTGAAAAGAAAAATTAATTGAAAATTCATTAGAAAAAAAAGAAGAGAGGAAACAAAAATGAAGCACAAGTCTTACACATAAATGAGGAAGCAGTAAGTACCACTGCAATTAATTACAGTTGAAGAGACACCAGACATAATATTCATTTCCAAAGCAAATTGGAAATCTAACAATTAACCATATTGTAAATTTAAATCATAAATGCAGGGCTTGTCAATGATCATGCCTCTGTGACTTGTTTTTTCAAGAACAAAACCAAGTACATGCATCAATAGATACCTAATGAAAAAAAAAACACAAATTGACTTTAAAGCAGCTGTATCACAGGAGAAATATATGTCCCATTTTTCAGCACAATAATCAAACACATTGCGTTTGTAACCAACATTTTCCAAGCCATCTCCGGTGATCATCAAAGTGCCCATTCGAAGATTATCTATTTGCAAAACATATGCAATAATTTTTTGTAAGGGCATATGGTAGATAAAAAAAGATAATATCTACGACCTTTCACAAACACCAATGCATTGACATAACAGAAATTGAGTTTCTTAACTGTAATTAACATCGTTGTCATTATTTGTTGGGAATTTGGGATATGACAGATTTTCTTTCTGACATGCACCAAACAAAAATGTCAATATTATAGACTCAAGACGAACTGCAGAATACAAAAAAACTAACGCAAATGAAAAAGCTGACTCCATAATTCATTTATAAAGTATAAACCCAAATATTGACGTGAAGAAATAACAGGCAATCTAGCTACGTAAGATATAAGCATGAAGACATAAATGACAATTACACATGCATCACATATCTTTTAAGATACATTACCTAAGTTCATCTCATCAGCTTTAGATGTCATTGTCTCTTCAGGATTTGATATCTCAGAAGTCTCTTTGGCATCCTCTTGATGGAAATTACTTTTTAATGTACCTTTCTGTCCACGTTTTACAAGCTTCCCGGGAGATTGTTTACCGTTAACTCTATGAAAGTTATAATGATTAGAATATAAAACAAAATCATGAATTAGGAACAAGGATCTCAGCTTTTTCCACTCACAGTTTTTTTGTCTTTTTACTGTGTGAACCACTCGAAGTTTTATGTTTCTGCCCAGACCTATAAAGCAATTAAGAAATCCAACACAAAGGAAGACAGTACACTCAGAATGGGGTACAAGACAATGTCAATAAAGCTAGTATTGATACAATTCAACATTCCGCTTAAAGTAATACTTTTTCCTTCTAAAAAATATTCTGATTATTTTCATATTATACAGTATAACACATAATTCATTCAAGTGCAACTAACATAAAAACTAATTTGTAAAGGGAATACTTACACTTCAAGTGAAGAGGGTTTTATCTTCTGGAAAGAAATTAAAAAAAAAAAATGCATCAGACTTTAATCATAATGGATTTCTTGCTTCAGAGGAAGGAGGAGCACTAAAGGAAAATCAGACCTTAGTAGGTTTGCGACCCTTGTCAATAAGCTCCCAGCGCTCCTTTTCCAAACGGAGTATTTCTACATCTCCATCATCATATAATATCTTCCACATGACGCAACACAGTAATATTGTGTCAGAATTGTAAATAAGAGTTAGCTAGCAGAAAAAATTTGCTCCAAATTCAGAGGGCAAGTTCATTCAGCTTACCACATGCTTCCCTTTTAAAGGGTCATAAGACTTAACAGTGCCACCATAAAATCTGCAGAATATCAATACACCACCATGAGAACTTTAATTAGAAATTCGATGAAGACATTCGTGATTATTGAAATTTCTCTCCAGGGTTCAAAAAAGGCATACAGAAAGCATGTTAGGAGGAGAGCCAGATGCTAATATTTGATTCAGTACCAGACAGAATGTAACATCAATTAATGCGAACTATTGCAGCATGAAAAACTTTAGAAATATACAAACTAAGAAAGCTGTAGTCAAAAGGAGAAGCTAAACTCGCAAGGAAAGTAATCTGTTAGAAAATGTGCTCAAAATGGTTCCATCACTAAAAAACTAAGTCTTTGTCTTGTTTTCCCTTCAAATGACCAAAAATAGTGGCATCAATGCTTTGTTTTGCTTCTGCAACTGATCTCTTAATATCACTTACTTCTTATCCATAGGCCACCAAACTTTAATTCTGCAACCAATTAGATCTTCCGTATCACTTTCACCTCCCATTGTTGTGCACTGTAGATGGTAAAAAAAAAAATCAAATCAAACAATATGATCCAAGAGACTACCACAAACACAAAAATTATAACATACTGTGTGTGTGTGTGTGTGTGTGTGTTGGGGGGGGGGGGTGGGGGATTAAAAAGAGGGTAAAGGGTCCCCACATGGCATAGAGATGCTATTAACATGAAAATGCTACAACATTCACTAAGAAATCAGTAGAGAGAGTTTACTTTAGCCAATCCTGCAATACTTTTTCTTTTCAACTTTTTAGTAGACCCTATGGATGACTTGGAATTGTTACTTGCAGTCTTATCACTTTGCTTTATATTATCAGGAGTCTACAACGGAGGCAGAAAATAAGCATCAGTTTACAACATTGATAAATTAGATCCTACATTAGCATAAATCTACCTGACAGTAAGATTTCACCTTCGTGTCATGCTCATCAGGTTTATTGGCCTCATCATTATGATAGCTGTCAGAGCCCTTAACTTTTTCTTTTAACGAGGACACTAACAAGTCTGAGTCACTTCCTTTGACCATTTTTCTCTGCATAGTTTTTCTATACGGTAATTTGGGTCCTGGGGAGTCTTCTCCTGAATCTCTTCGAGGAGCCTTTAAAGTACTAGTTGATAATCTCAATTTTCCATGAGTTGAGGAAGACCGCCTACGTTTAGGCACTGGGACAGCTGTTGCTTCTCCAGCTTTTCTTTTTTTATTTGTGGCATAATCTGGATCCTTCCGTGCCTTCTTACTCAACGAATGTTCATGACCATTACTTGGTTCAAAATTAGTAGATATCCCCAAGTTGTCCAAGTTAATTTGTCTAACCATATTTAAGATATCAATATCATTTTCAGCCTTTTTTGTTTCAGCTGGCACAGACTTGTTCTTTTTCACCTTTTTGCCACTGGTTCCCTGAGATTTTATGCGCTTTATATCATCTTTCCCAGAGGCATTTCATTTCCATCTTTATCATTGTCCTTTGAAGCATCATCCTCATCTAATTGAGATGGAACCTGACATATAAAAGAAGCATTATTACATGGTTCAAGATTTAAGAAGCATTAAATGTTGTGATGTGACTTTGCCCTTGTCATCAAACGTACCATTTCTAGTTCAATAGATTCAAAGTGAGTCAAGACACTTTCATCAGCCAACCAGGTTTTCACTTCGCTTACCTGCCAGATGAATTCAGTGGCATTAATAACTAATAAGCATCATTGTTAATTAAAAGTGATCCAAGATCTTACAAATGTTACAAAATAATATTGTTCAGCTGATTCAAGGAAAACAAAACTTCATCAACTGAGATTTACTATTGGGTTACTCAGAATAGATTAGTCTAACACATTTAAATGTAGGAAGGTAGTGTTAATAAATCTGTGTCAATGAAGATGAATATAAATCCAACTCCAATCCCTGTTCAGAAAAAAGCCTACACAAAACCACCCCAATCATATCCATCCGGCAATAAGATGCTATCACCGTTTAATTACAGGGAAATGTCTTACTGTAACTAAATCATGGAAGCGTATATATCAGAGCTTGAACATCACACAAATTAAATCAAATAAAATGATTAAATATCATATGTTGAGTCAAAGTAACAACATCTATAACTTAAAGTACAGACATTCAAAATGGTTTAATAAAATTAAAAACTAGTATTATGGTAAAATGATGAAATCAATTATCAATCTCATTTTCAATGAAAGGCATCTTCAAGAATTAGCAACTCTTTGGACTAGAATACTTAGAATACCGGAAGGCAACTAAATTTTGACAAGAAAAGAGCATACCACAGTGTTATCTCCTTCCTTCTTCTCATATGGTTTGTATAGCATTGGAGGTAGAGAAACCGGAGGGGACAATGCTTGCAAATCAACATCCTTCTGCACTAGTCGCTTGGTGATTGCTAACCCAAGGTCACATATTGCATGAGAATTCTGTACATTGATCACATATGTTAGATTACAGTGTCTTATCAATTTGACTTTCACAATTTTTAACTATGTCACAAATAAAAATAATATTTATCCTCAACCTTTGACTTTGATGTGTCAACTACATCTTCAGAATGCTTGATATTCTGAAAGATAGAATTGATGGTAGATATAATTTCCTTCTCTTTGTTAGTAGTTACTTCTGACTTGGCATCTTCATCTCTTTGCACTAGCATTGACAGTATTAAGTGCAACTTCCTGAAAATTCGGAACAGAATATAAATTCAGTAACAACGAACAATCCCAACATATTCTATATTTCATGTTTTACTAACAAGTAAATTTGTAGGTATTGGCCCAAGTTGCATTCCACATTCATTTTCCAGATCAAAATCATCTACACATGTATTCACGAAGCACAACAAATCAGTAAAACAGATACATGTAAGCATCAAAGCCAAACAAAAAAATGAGTAAAGACCCTAAAATGTATTTGGACAGGGTATATCAACTAGGCATTAACAAGGAGACCCTTAAAAGCACCCTAAAATGTATTTGAACAGGGTTTATCAACTAGGCATTAACAAGGAGACCGTTAAAAGCAAAAGCCTTTACTGCAAATATATGCACATGTGCAGATTTTAAAGTTGCAATTCCATAGCATGTGAAATAATACTGTGCAGCCTGGTATGCATAAAGGCAAACTTTTTAAAAGGCTTTAATTTAATACGCTTGTGGCATTCTTCGAATCTTTTCAAACTGCAGAGAACCAAAGATATTATGATTACATGCATTAATATAAATATAAGTCATAAAATCAGTACACAGTACACAGGATACCAACATTTATGAAAATATCAAAGTAAACTAAACAACCCCCCCCCCCCTTTTAAGGTCTTTCTTTTCACACCCTTTTGGAATAGCGCAACCAGCAGAGAGATGTCTGATGTGGGTAAAATAGTACCGGTATATATTATCATATGCTCCAACATCCTTGCACTCATCAACATTGGGACATGAATTGTGAGCAAGTGCATGAACTAGGTACGGAAGGATGTTTTCAGGGTAAGTGGCCAAGGAATTTGCATCTGATTGCACAGAAAGTTGTCGTGCCTTTGCTTGGTGGTGCATTTGAATAATGTCAGCCAGGTTCTGTTTATCCTGCATTAACAGACAGGAATCATCATAAAAACACAGAATTGATGTCAACTGTCAAAGAAAGGAAATTTTGCAATAGCAAAAAAGATAGAATGGATCAACAAGTTACCTCTGCAAACTCCTCTGACTTGGATCCAAATATGTTCAATAAGAAGGCACAAGCATATTTAGCATCCAAAAGGCGGTCTTTTATATATTGATGAACTTTGCTTAAGAAAACCTTCTTAGCTTGAGGGAAGCTAATCTACAAGACTCAAAAGAAGGCAATGAGAAGTAGTTATTTCTTAAACAAATTAATTTCCACCTATACATATGAATCTTCTATTTCTTGATAATAATGTGGTGAAAAAAATTTTAAATGCTCAAGAAGAAATAAGGTAAACAGAAGAAGGAACCCACCTCTGGTGCCCTTAAAGTTAAGTGGAAAATATCAATAGGTATCTTATGATCCCAGAGCCTTGACAAACGAAGAACTGCCTTTGCAGAAGCAAGCCTCAAATGGGCCATATCAACTGAACTGCAAGAGAGTACAAATGAGTACATAGTATTTGAACCCACAATCCAATTTAAATTAATTAAAAAATATAACTCTGTGAAGATGATATACCTTGACTGTAGGTCCTTTGATATTTCACCATACAATAGCATGTTCCTAAGGATATCCAGAAGACCATCAATACCAGGACGAACATGAGCATCTTTGACTGGCAAGTAGCTCTTTACTAAGGTTTTAATGCCATATATCTGTAGCAAAGAAAGAAAAAGAAGGGGGACAAAGATAGGGAAAGAATGAACTGTCAAACAAGAAGCCGACATACAAGCATTTTCCAATGTATCAAATTCCAGAACGCACATGCTATTCTAAGTATCTTAAACAAATAAAAGAGACTGTTCTTCCTACCAACCTTCAACATACAAAGATCACTTTTATCGTCCCAAGATGCTCTTGTGTGATCTTCTTCTTTCTGAAACAGCAAAGTATGCATGTAGATGAAAATCAATCATTTTATTCTGCTTATCTCATAAACAAACTCACCATTCAGAGGAATTTGAAAGGCTTACACTATCACTTTTCAGAATCTTGTTTATTATAAATTCTTCAATTTCACTCTCTCTAGTTTCAAAAACAGGCATTGCAGTCTCCGCTATGCACCCCAGAGACTGCAGTACTGCAGGCAGATGTGTTTTCTCTTCCAGCATATCTACAAGTCTCTGCATATAAGGTGAGAAGAATAAGAATAATAGTCATAAAATGAGTGTGTTTATAATAAATGAATTAACTATATGAAACCTTGTATAGAAAAGAGAGACTCTTGAGGCCATCATCCTTTGTTATTGCAGCCAGTGCATGGACAGCATACTTGGCCTGTCTCCGACTGCCTTCTAAACATAGTCTCTCCAATATAAGGTCTACAGAACTGCATGAAACAAGGAGATAATAAGAAAATTATACAAGGAAATGGATATAAAAGGTTAGCAATTTTAACAGTAGCACCTCGATGTAGCTGAAAGTTGTTCACGAATAGTACCACCAGCCTTTGCTAAAACATGCAAAACACCCTCTTTAATCATATCATTATTATCCTTAAGTAAATTCACCAGCTCCTCCTCACTGCCACTAAGAAGTAATGGACTGAAACGAGCAATTATCTGCAGTTTATCATAAGTAGAGTAAACCAGAAAGTTAGAAAAGGTGATTCTAACATTTATAATTTTCATGTCCTCAATGACCCAAGCCATACCACTGCTTCATAGAAGCATTACAGAAACATGAAATTATTGGAGGATACTGTAAAAATAAAAGCATCCTAACTCATGACACTTAATTAAAACCATTCTTGGGTCTTCTCCTATCAGCTTAAACATTTAGGATGAATTAGTTCTATGATATGGTATCAGAGCCTCTTTGAGCAAGTGATAAAGAGTTCGATCCTTGTTCCCTCAATTCTCAATCAAATTAAATTTCAATCCAAGGTAGTGGTAGGTCTATGCTTGTCCACACTTTAAGCCCAAAGGGCTTTCACTCGAGGGGTTTTGTTAAAGATATCAATAAAAATCATTCTTGTTGGGCCTTCTCCTAACTAAGCTTTTCGGATGAATTAGCTCTTTCTTAACAGACTCAATCACCCTAAGCCCACAGATACCAGTTACTCAGCATCAAGCAAAGACATAAAAGAAGAATTTGCAATCATTACAAGCAAAAGTTGGGAACTATTTATTTATTGTTCATGACAGAATACATAATATAAATATTCAAGAACTAAGTGCAATAATCAAAGACACCAAGAAATGACATGTTCTTACCACCAACATATCAATACAAGACTGTGTACGCTGAGCATTCTCTACAGATTTTTGAGCGACAGTTTCTGAAAGAATTGCTTTTACATGCTCCTTGTTGAAAAGCAAATAAGAGCACTTCACAGAGAAGGTATTCAGAAAGTCATAGAGCCGATGTTTCTCACCAAGTATTTTAAGCAAATCATCCTGCAGACAGAAAATAAATAAATAAGTAAAATCAGTAAATAACAAACTACAAGCTACAGTTTCTTTATTTCCCTACTAGAAAAAAAAAATTAAGACTAAGTTAGTCTGAATCATAACAATGAGACTGTATCATGTAGATGTTCAAATACTGCTCCTCATAGAGCCGTAAAAGTGAAGATTTGTTTGAAATTATAGTACTAACATCTATTCAGTTCATCTCATTGGCACCTAGAAAAAATGTTCATAACGGCTAGAGGGAAGCAGGTCCAGAGACGGATGTATTAGCAACAAATTCTAAAGCTAAGTAAACTGTTGGTGTTAATTTTAGTTGAAGCTTGTTGCCTAAACAGCAGTTAAATCGGTCCTAGCAACAGTTGAAGGAGAAGGTCAGATTATAATGAAAATGTAATGCAGGTTAGTGTTAAATTATAATGTTGACACTGGCTGCAACTCACTGGCAGCGTGAATGTAATAATTAATCAGATACATAGCCAAAAAAATACACCAGAAAGGCTAAGTCTATTGGCAGTACCATCTATGTGGCAATAATAAGGGTAGTGATGGAAAAAGGATGAAATTAAGCAGACTCATGGAGATAATAAGCACCCAAATTCATAGAAAGTTTGCAAATGATATATATCTCACAGGAATTGAGTATCAACTTCAAAGATTTAGTTTTCACATCTTCGCTTCAAAGATTAAAGCCCATGCAGTTTGTAACCATGATTTCCCAAAGTAAGTATATCCAAAACCAGATCTATCAGTTTCTGGTTATATTACCTGGTAGACATGAGCTTGATGAAAGCTAGTATTTGGATCAACAAGATTTGTCAAAATCTTCCAGATATTAGAATCTTTTAATTGATCAAGAATCGGGAAACTCTCTTCAGCCTTTGTGGGATCAGCAAATGAACGGGACATTACTCGGAAACAGAACAGAATCTTTTTTTGCACCTCAGGAACGTCTTTATCCTGCATTTAAATGAGAATCAATCCCTTTCTGCTCAACAGATTTCCTTTGAAAAGTTCATCTCTCCAACTTCTGAAGTCACATACCTGACTCATCTGCCTCAGAGACAGATACTTCTGCATCTCTTGTTGTAACCTGCTACCAAAGGAATACCGTGAAAACTGAAACTTTTATTGCTTACCATTATTGAGACAGCAGGAGGTGTATAAGTCATCACAGAAGTCAACCAAACTTACCTTTGTTTCTGCTCCAGTATCTTTTCAAGAGCCTTGACCTCCACTTTATCAAATCCAGAGAAAATCCCAACCCAATGTTTAACAATATCATTAATTGAAAACTTTGCCGGAAACAGGGACCCACATAGAATAGATTCAATTATATCTGATCTGCAGAATGAAGTGACCAAAAGAAATGCCAACAATTAGAACGCCTCCATCCCTATAGAAAAGCAAAACAGAAAAACTGAACCAAAAAGGAAAAGAAAGAAACAAACTCAGGAGACATGATTCTGTAGCTAAAACAATGTTCACCACCAAAGCGTCCAACCCTCCTATTTCGTACTAGAAAAGTATGTGGAAATTGGAGGAGCTACGGACGCAACAAAAAACACAAGTCAAAAGCAGCGGACAGGTCTCTCCAGTTAAGGACTCATTTGGATGAACATTTAAAAAAAGATCATTTTTACATAGCTTTTTCTAAAAGATTTTTTTATAAAAAGTAAAAGCTATTTATGTAAAAGATTAAAAAAGTACTCTTTTTTTAAAAAAAAATTTATCAAAAGAAGCACATCCAAACGAGCACAGGAGCACAGGGGACCAAATTGAATTCCTTTATTCACGCTATTTTTTAATCAAATATTATACCAAGACCTCACCAAAAAAAAAAAAAAACAACAATACCATGGCAAAGAAAACCATGATATAAGTGTAGTATCAATACAAATATACAATATACTAATAATAATATGGGAAAACTTGAGTTTAATCTTGAAAAAATAGGAATTTGTGTTGCACCCAAAAAAAAAAAAAAGTAACCTGTGGTTAGTCGGATAATTATTTATAATTTTTAACTATTTTATTCTCTCTACTTTCTCTAAATAAAAATTTACTCATAAGAAAAACGGTTTGATATAATATAAATACTAACTAAACTTCCAAACATAGCCTAACATATGCTGCTAACATATAGATGGCACATGGTATGAGATAAAAACCTTGACCTAAAAGATAAAAAGTTATAATCAGTGGGTGCTCATTTCAAATTTCAAAACTCCTCTATTTTCTCCTAAAATCTGGGGGAATTAAACTGAACGCTCTGTAGCTCTAGATGGATTGGGTAAATATTTCATTTTTATTTTTTTTATTTTTTTGGTAATTAAATTTCATTTTTATTTAATACAACGAGTTAGAAGTAATTTGCTACACAAGCGTTTTCACTTGACTAATAAAAATATGGTTTTTTTATAAAAAAAAAAAAAAAGGGTCAGTCCTTACTTTATACCATTGTTTTGTTAACAAATATCCATGGTGATGCAAATAATGGCAAAGATGATAAAAGAATTTATACTCATGTAGCACAAGTGTTTCACCTGAAATCTTTGTCGTAGAAACATCTAAGGATCTTCCCAGGAATCCAGTCATATTCATTGGGATTGACTGTGTCAGAGCTCTTCTCACAAAAAACCCTATAAATCTCAGCCAATCTCTCCATTGTATACTTTTTAACTAGTAACTGGAAATGCAAAGCAAAACAAGGAATTGAGATACTGTAATCGAAATCATCAATCACTTTAAACAGGAAAGTTACAAAAATGATAATTTAGAGGTATACATACAGATTTGTCACGAAGCCGTTCTGCAACAAGTTTCACAGTTTCAAGTGGAACTGCATTTAGGGCATGACATGCCACATCACAGATAACTGCCACAACTTGCTTTCGAATATTTTCATCAAAATCCAGTAACCGGTCACAAAGGGCAGCTAAAAAGTTTGACCCAAATAAAATTAGCAGATATGGTAAAAAATATAAAGAGCTCAGCTCAGACTGACTGGATGTACATATGTTTAATGCACTCACATATTATTTGAGGAGCTTCAGCTCTAAAAGGATTTAATAGCAGACAGCACTTTACATGCTCAAGGACAGACATGCGAACCCCAACAACCCTATCAGTCAATCTCTTTAAAAATTCTGAAAAAATAGGCTGAAATGCTTCAGGAATGGAAGATCCAGGAAGAGCAATTATATCACCAACCAAGCTCACTGCTTTCAAACGGGTTTCCAGCTGGTCAGTCTACAAATTTCAAATTACAAGTGAGAATCAAGACACTAAATTTGAATGATAGTCAAGAGTATATTTTTCTAAACTCATAAACTAAATTGATGAGGAATAAAAATTCGAAAGAGACTCTTTGTAATGGTGATATTAGAACTTTATAAATTTCAAAGGTCAGAACCTCACAAAGCATAAAAACATATACATACAGAATGAATCATCTTTACCATAGCAATAAGGTCATTTTAATGGAAAGTAATGACACCGTTAGAAACCAGAGTGTCAGGAAAGGTTAGAAACCACTAATTACCAGTAGCTCTCCTGTCACATAAGGAAGAACTCCAGATAGGATCTCAGGAGCACAGCAATAAAGATCATAGATAACACCATGGTATTGAACTTGACTGTTCATGGGCTTGCTATCTCCAGACATTAGTGATAGCAAAAATTGTTTAATGCTGGGTTCAAGTTTTCCTACACATTGCTGTATGACATTCATCGCAAGCCTCCTCGCAGCCATACTAACGTCCTGGAATTAAAAATCCACACAATCATGTTTCTTATATATATTAGAGCAGCATAACAAAAAAAAGACTCATTCTGCAAGAGCATCAGCTTTCTGCTGTTAACAGGGAAAAAAATTATAAAAAAAAAGTACTTACTTTTTTTTCACGACCCAATGTAGACAGTAGAATAGACAAAAGATCCTCACGGACATCCTCACTCTCTTCTAAGAGAACAACCATTATAGTTTGCATGGATGACAGGACACTTTCTGGATGATCATCTCTGAGCATGAGACAAAATATACAAGCACCACTCATTAATCCAAAGAGGATCTTTATCAAGAAAAGAAGTACAGAAAATTTGACATACAAGAAAATGGCTAAGACATTTCTTCCTAGTTCTCAGCTCAGTGACTAACAGTCTAATGCTTACCAATAAAAATAAGTTGAATCATATAGAACTACTACTTATGATTAATGCTTCAAAAGTGGTATCTATCACACAGAAGCACTAATCAATACATATGATTGATAAATCAAAATTGGACACCACAAACAACTGGCAAAATAATGAGGAAATACTTTATAAGCTGTCAGCCAATCAAGAAGCAATCAATCTAAGTACACAAAAGCTTGTTTTATACTTAGCATAGTTTCATCTACGATTTGCTAAGCATCACACATACAACAAGCCAAATGCAATAAAAAGAAATTGAAACAACGAGGCAAGAAGAACAGGGGGCAAGAGAATGAAAAAGAGAGAGTAATTTGACTGTTTATACAGCATTACATCACTTGCCTCTCCAAAATATCATATTCCATGTACACAAAGATGTATAGTTTGTCTAATTAACTTTCATTCATTTTCTAATTATTTTATGACCAGCAAAAAGAATGCAGGCTCTAGAACCAAATATATACCAACTAAATGTCAAGTTTGCAATCTTGGAAGTGAACAGCAGAAGCTTTCAGGGAACCCATATTTATTACTCTTAGCATGAGGACAAACCTCAAAATTTACTAACTAAAATATTTTATGATAAACTAACCTGGCAACCGCAAAGAAAGTACTGAACATTTCATTCACCAGATCATCGCATTCAAGATCCAACATTACAACACATGATCTATATTTTGCAAGAGTCTCCAATATAACAACTCTCCTACCAAAGGATGGACCGTTGGTATCACTCAGACCACTAAAAGTGCCCACAATCAACTGAAAGATGTCCTGCAAAGAGATATAACAAAGATTAGGACGAAATCTTCTCTCGTTTTTTTTTTTGGCTGAAAGCCTGAACCAAAAAGGGTGATACTAGTAATAGTACTTTTAAGATTATAAATAAGAAGACGACCTAATTTATATAATCAGATAATCTTAGTTAATGAAAGGCACCTTTAAAACATCATCACTATAAGGTGCTTCGGGTGCAGTGATCCGAGTAATCTCACAAACACATGTTGCAACTAGAAGCTTGACATCCCTATCTTGGTGCTTCAGCAATTCTGGCTTAACAATTGCATTAAAAAAGGGCTTCATTGACTCCAATGTTAAAGCCGAAGGTGATTGATCCAACTCAGCAAGGCATGCTGTTGCTTGCTGCAGGTAAAAAAACATTTTGGGGGGAGGGAGGGATTAGCAGTTGCCAATCAAATTTATCAAAAATCATCAACTTGAACTTAAAATGACAAATTTTATACTGTATAACAATAATATAAATATCAAAAAATTACTTTTTTATGTTATTCAACATAAAAGAACACATTTGGCCATCAAGCATTATATGCTTATAAACTGGTTTTAATTGCTAAATGTAAACTAGGGATTTTTTACTTTTTTTGGTCATTGCACATTAATTTTGCAATAGGAAAATGGCAAACCCATGACTTGGAAATGCTATGTACTCCTGTAAGGTCCATTCTTGTCAACCCCTTACAGTAAGTTTGAACAGAAAGACAGAAACTATACAGTAGAATTTTCTACAAAAACAAAATTATATTTTTTGTAATGAATTTATCATTAGATAGTTGAGCCACTATCAAAAGACACAGTAGCTTTATAGCAAACGACTTTCATAAGACTATATACATATGAACAACTTAAACAGTGGTGTTTGAACCTTTAATCAAGCCCTTATTTACAAATCACAATCCAATATACGTTTCTCTTTCATCATTCTAATTTGTTTATAAACAGCTTTCTAATTTATCTCATAATCCAACTCAAGTAAACAACCCTTTCAACCCCAAATGCATTTGAAAGAGAACCCTAATTCATCCATATATACCCACTTTCACCAATACCATGATTCACGAATAAAAAAAAAATCTCGGGGTCATTGAAGCAACTCAGTCATTCAAAAGCCAGACAATAACACAAAAGTAAGTGGTTGCAGTCACAAATTTCGTCATTTCTACTTGTACTTCTTTCCTCGATTCCTTCCATTCTCATGCATAGACATGAAAGTTGCAATTTTCAGTATCTTTATCCCTTTCTGCTCAGTTTTCTCAATATCTATCCAAAATATAGACACGGCTTATTGAACTACAGTACAAGATATAATCATATAACAACTCCCAACTTAACAACTTCTCCTTTGTTAGTACACATATTTGAAGCACCTTCATGAGTCATGACCATTCACAAATTAACCTAACTCAAAAATTCTCCACAAACTTGCTTCAAATTAACTAGTCTCACCTCAAACAGAGTAAATCTGCCGATTGCTCTTCTCAATTGCATAAGGCCTACTTACATGACTCACATCCTCGATTCTCACTTTTAAACCAATCCCACGAAGAAGCACTAAATTCGGCTCGAACAAACCCCGGTAGAAAGACCAAATGAAGGCATTTGAGCTAAATTCTATTCTTCTATAAGACAAATCAGCTTAACCCAGAAAATTGCCACTGCCTTTTCATTTTTCTTCTCCCTAGCTACCCAACAGCGAAACAGAAAGTAACGGATATAACCAACACAAAAGAAAAAAGTTTAAATTTTTTTCATTATAAAAAGCCCCCCGAAATTTTAAAACCTGGTTAACATGTAGAATTGGGAAATGAAGCAGTAAGGAATTCGAAAATTTAAAAAAAAAAAAAGGGAATGCATACCTTCAAGAGCTTGATGAGAGAGTCTTTGGAGGAGGAAAGGGTCTCCAGCTTGGATCCCAGGTCCTTGAGCTGCAGGTGAGGCTTCTGAGCCATATTCCCGTGTTGAGAAGACGGTGTCTTTTTCAGTGCTCCAGGCGCTCTTTCATGGAGTACTCCACGAGGTTGAGGTGAGCACGGAAGAGAAGAGGGCTTTGTCTGTGTCTGTGCCTACTGCCTTTCTTTGCCTATGCTTTCGATTTTCGAACAGCGAAGCGAAATCAACTCCAAATGCAAGCGAAATTTCACGTGCTGACTTTTTGCATATTAATAATTATTATTTTAATTTGACAGACCACGCACATATTTTAAAAAATAAAATAAAATAAAATGCTCTTTTTTTCCTTTGATGATGGTTCAAATTTTGATTTTTTTATTAAGTGTAATTTCGTTCTTGAAATTGTCTTCTTCAATAAAATGTTCCCTAATAAAAATTTAAATTTATTTAAATATATAATTAAATGCATTTTATGTTAATCTTTAAAATAACTAATATAAATTATAAATAAGATATATTTTCATAAATTAATATTTTTTATGCTTTTTGTAAATCTTTTTGCAGCGATGCCACCCAATTTTCAGACGGAAACTTTCAAATTTTGTTTTCCGTTTCCGGCACTTGCACCTGTTGATTTGGCCAGCTGACCATTACAATTCTATGCCATCCTTTGTTTAATTTTCATTGGCTCGTCATGTGAAGTGGCATTACCTCTTAAATAGGTTGTATTTCCGATTTTCAGTTTTCACAAACAAATTAAATGCATGGTTTTTTTTATACTCTTTCGTTTACTTTTTTATTTAAGAATATTTGTTATTTAAAAATATTAAAAAAATATTAATTAATTTTTTTAATTTTATTTTTATTTTTTAATAAAAAATTTAGTAGAGTAAATAAAACTAAAAAAGAGAACAAATATTAATAAAAGTAAGAGAATGAATAATTTAATTATTTTGAATTAAATTTATCTACAGTTGAGATTATTTAATAACTTTTTTAATCATTGTATAAAAACTTTAGGATTTGTTTGGATTAATCGTATGAGATGAAAAATAGTTAAATATAATAGAATGGTAAAGCATATCATTGTTTGGGTTTTTAAAAATAAGATGGAATGTAATGGAATTATATGGACTCTGTTCCATCATATTTCATTTCATACTCTCATTTTTGTTCCCTCTCAAATTAGAGGACAAGGGATGTAATGAACTAATAAGTCTTACCACTCTATTTATTTTTATTAGTTTTCGTTGGAGTTTTCAAATAATAAAATATAAACTTTATTTTATTCTATTATTAAATATTCAAACAATGGTAGAAAAACTTCATTTTATTTCACCTCATTCCATTCCATCTTATCTCAATAATAAATAAAAGTGGGTGGATGAAGTGTTATTAAATTATTATTTCTCTCATTTTATTAATATTTTTTCTTTTTTTAAAATTTGTTTATTCTACTAATTTTCTCCCTATTAAAATATAAAGGTAAAATTAGAAAAAATTAATTATTATTTTATTAATATTTTTAAATAACAGATATTTTTAAAAAAAATCTATTATACTAATAAATAAAAGTGGACAGAGAGAGTATTGAATTATATTTCTTTATAATTAAAACTGTTTAATAACTTTCTTAATTTTTGTGCAAAAACCTTAAATAACAGATAAAAATAGACAGAGGAAATATTAATTTTATATTTAAACAGTTTTTCACCCAAAAAATATTTTTGAAACATTTTGATTGTAATTTAAAAACAAAGTAAATTAAATTAAATTAAACATGCATTAAGCTGTTGAAGTCCCCTGTAACAGTTAGAATAGTCACTGGTTCAAAGTATTCCCACAAAGCTGTTGATCTTCTCTTGCTCATTGCTCTTTTTGCTGAGCCATGAATGGATAATCCATAAAAAAAAAAAAATCTGCTACAATTAGGAATGTTTACACTTTGAACATTAGCCTGAAACAGTTAGCTTTCAATTCTCAAAGATTAGCTTATGAATTGAATTAAAAAAAAAGATTGCATCGAATTTTAAGGATTTCATTTCCTAGGTGAATTGAGCGGTTAAGATCAAGCATCGATGCAATCGGTTGACGACGGAGCAATGAGATTATGCGTTCCTTTCCCATACAAAAATACTCAATGAGGACATTCCTGTCATCTTGCTAATGCTACGGGTTTCGTGAGAGACTTGTTATCCACAAGCCACGGCTTCCATGGGTTACACATTATTTTTAATGTTGTCATTATTGCATCCCTATTATATAGTATTAATACTATAAGAGTAGTTATATTATTTCAATTTTTATGTAAAGATTGGTTTAATTCTTACTTATTATATGAGAACTTTTGTACAGTAGACGAATTTCTATACAAGAAATAAAAGGTGTCCATCTAAAATTCTGAAATTATATTTGGCTGTTAAGTTCTGCTCCCACAGCACACTGGTAGTGCGTTCGCTTCGTAAGCGAAAGGTCGCTCGCGAGTTCGAACCCAGCTGGGAGCTTCAATTGATGGCTTTTTCCTCTCTTCGTTTTGTCCCTCATAGGTTGCCATTCAAAAGCTCTCCTTTATTATGCTTTTCTGGGGGACAAAACTTGCAGCTTTCACTGGAACCCTAGACCTTGCCAGCATCAAACACTGCTTAATGATTATAAAAAATTATAAATTAACTGGCTTCGAAAATCATAATAACCGCAAAGATCGACCTTGCCAGCATCAAACACCGCTTAGTGCTTAATGAATGGCACATTTGATCAGAAAAGTCCAAATTCAAGTTAAAACAAAAGCAAAGTTATTCCATTACATAGTTAGGATTAGGATTCTAACTTCCATCCCCTTTCACATTTTCCCAAACAGTCTAACAAATTACTCAGAGTTAAGTCTTATTATTGTAGATTGGATAAGATCGTGTTCTGCTCATCATTTATATTGACCATTTCCATTTGGCTCATGAGCATTTGTGAGTGGAGCCTGAGATGACCCTGCATTTGTTGGTGCGTCCCTCATGTAAGCCCCCATGGCTGCTGCACCATAATACCCATTTGGATGCCCAATGTGAAACGGTGGCACAAAAGCAGTAGCAACCCCCAGAGTCCCATATTCCACCGTCCTCTTCCCCATTGGTTCCCCTCTCATCGACGTGCGGTCACCCTCCAGCTCACGGTATCGGTGCAGGTACATGGTGAGGGGTTCAATGTAGTCATCGAAGCCAAGCTTGCTCATAGCCCACAGCACGTCCTCCGCAGTGATGGTCTTGCGTTGCTCCCTCTGGCAACGCTCGTTGGCCTCGCCGGTGATGAAGCTGATATATTCAGACACACACTCTTGGATTGTTTCTTTGGCATCATCAGAGATTTTGGCATGTGGCGGTAGGATCTTGCGCATAATCCTGATCACATTTGCTATTGGCATGAACCGGTCCTGTTCCCTCACCGTGCACTCGTTGTCCTCTGTTGCTAAGTGGTTGTTCTCTGCTAGCTGCCTCATGTTCATCTCAGGTACTGATAGCCTCAACCCTGTCACATCATCTTGAGAATATTTGAAAATTTTCATTAATTTTATATACCACTTTTTTTTTTTGTCACCAATTTTATATACCGGCTTTTTTTTTTTGGTCAACCAATTTTATATACCAGCTGAAACTATCAAATTAGTACAAATACAAAGCAACAGAATACACATCGGGTTCCAATTTGGGCTCTGCATATATAGGTCCAAAGAGCCCATGAGCCCATAACATTTTGGATGAGGCCCAAACTGATGTGACGAAGGTGGGGAGTAAAAGCATGTGGGTAGAGCTTCAAGCAAGCCGGTATTTCTACTGGCATTGTCGAGGTAAAAGGAATCTAAAGAAAAGGACAAAAACGCAGCTCTGAAGTCATGCTAATTAAAGGGGACAAACGAATAAAAACGGTTCTCTTTTTCATGGCTTTTGTTTCCATGCATTCATCAGTCTGAAACGCATTTCAAAGAGGGTGTGAATGGTTGTGCAGATAACGGACCAATATGGTCTCCAGAGTCTCCACCACACTCTTATCTGGTTACAACTTACAAGGAAATCCTAATACTCCATACTCAGTGAGAGAAGCAGAAAGAGTGGTGAAACTTTCAATGTATGCTTCTTCATTTTCTCCTCAGTACTCCATTCCTCCAACACACCCGTCTCTTGGCTGGAAAGGGTGAAAAAAGTCAAGCAGATCAAAAAGCACGAAAATCTGCAGTGGAGAGTGGAGACAGAGATCCTTGTACTCTTATGATGTTGGAGAATGCATGGACGCCACTTGTTACTCTGAGTCAGTGACTGCATGTATGCATGCGTGCCACTTGTTCGGTTCTAAAACATACAGCCATTAATCATTGAGACAAAACTGCAGGTAGGGTGCTGTTGGCTGGAAGAGACAAGGGTGACATATACCTCAGACTCAGATTAAGCCTTAGAATAGGGAAAGAAAGAAAGAAATCAAGTGGAAAAGAGCTGACAAGTCCAAAGCGATCGAGGAGGAGATCAGATTTTGCGTTATGATCACGCATGTGAAAGAGTTCAGCAAATCAAATGCTAGAAAATTAATGAAGGAACTGAAAGATGTCATAGCTCACAGTGGATTTAGACTGTGTTAATCTTGCTAGAGAAAGTGAAGAGATAAATATATAGCTTGCATGCATGTGGAAGAACCACCGCGAGGCGTGAGAAAACTACTACAGATATAAGATATAAATATAAATATAAATATACCTCAAAGTATTTATATATGTATAATCCTGCATGCGAGAAATCAAAACCAAAGGTGAGGCCCCTTTAGTCATGCAATTAAAATATTACAAGAAAAATTGTTATGATGAAGAAAAAGAAGATCACAAACAGATATGTAATTAAGAGAGAGTTTGTTTTTTGGTATAATATAGTTTACCAGAGGCAGAGGTGGCGTTGGGGAGCTTGCGGTAGCCATGAAAGCCTCCACGTTCCATTGCAGTGCGGGGACTGTGAGAGGAACAGATCAATAAGAGTAAGAGAGGAACGTTGGTGTGTGAGAGAGAGAGAGAGAGAGTAGCTATAGGCATTGGAGTACTTGGCAAGTGTCGAGATTTATAGTGCTCACATTTTCAGACAACGTGTCGCTGGGGGCGATGCAAACGAGGAACCCGGCAATAGCCGGTCACGGGCGGTGAGGCACCCGTTAAAGGAACGGTCCACTCCGATTGGGGATATTGACAAGACCGACAGGCGTAGGTTGCTTCATCTGTCATATTTTTGCTGGGTGTTGTTCTTTGGAGTTGCACGGATTTAAATTTTTATTTTTAATTCTTTCTTCTCAATTAAATGATATAAATTAACAAGAAAGTATTTTTTTTAATTATTATCAATTTTTTAAATTAAAATATTTTTTATTAAATTTTCAATATTTATTTAAAGAAACAAAATTAAAAACAGAAAATTTAAATCCGAGTTGCATCGCTTCTTTTTATGCGAAATTGCAAACACTGTCATCTTCGCTAAATTTTTTTGGCTCCAAACCCAAATTTTGGGGTGTGATTTGTATGGTTATCTCATATTTTTATTTTTATTAAAAACAAAAAAGATAAAAGCATGTTTAATTATATTTTATTAAACATGTTTTTTTAAAAATATTTTTTAAAATAAGACTAAATCAGAAATAATAAATTATTTTCATTTTTTTAAAACATAAAGTTAAAAATTTGATGACAATTTTGTAATTTAAACTATTATATAAAGAAGTTTCTCTTTTTTGTCTCCAATTTATACTTTCTCATTTTATCATTACTATTTTTTAAAATTAGTTTTATAAAATGAATATAAAATTGTAGATATATAATTTTTCATCTTTCTCACGTTTCAGTTTTGTTTTCTTTACAGTTTCTTACTATCACTACCCCCTTGTTCATGTAACTGTTGCCTCAACCTTAGAAACTTCTCACTCTCTCACATATATAACTGCTACATGTGAATTAAGAACCCATCAAAGAACAGTTCTTTGATTTTGATTGGTGAAGAATACCTAATTTGTTAAGTAAATAAATACGAAGTCTAACAACTTCAATCAAAAGCACTGTCAGATATACATACTTTTCATTATTTTTTTTATTTGCCAAACATGTCTAAATATTTCTTTTAGAAAATTATAAAACAATTATAATTGTCTTCAAAATTTAAATATATCTTAATTTATAAAAAAATTAAAATATAAAATATTCACACATTAAACTTAGATTATAAAATACAATTTATACTTCTAACGTTTATCTCAATATCAACTGACTTCTTTGAAATTTTTTTCACTAAACTTCTTTGAATTTTAGTATGATTTAAAAATATTAATTTTGTTATTAAATAAAACGAAAATCACTCCTCTTTCACACTGACTCAAGTGCACACTACATTATATTTAGTTAAAAGATTTTATAAGGTAAAATATAATTTATATCTCTAAAATTTATCTATGTATCAAACTGCCCCATGAATTTTTTTTATCTTATTAAATCTCTCTGAAATTGATGTAACTTAAAACTATATGTTAATTTATGTCTCATTTAACAAAAAAAATTAATATTTTTAAGTCAGACCAAAATTCAGGAAGTTTAATGAGATAAAAAAAACTTCAGAGTGATAGTTTGATATTAGGATAAACTTTAAGGGTGTAAATTATATTTTACCCTTAAATTTAGTAAAACTACCAAAATACAAATTGATTATTAGTAATATATAATTTTTCCAATAAATTATTTATTTGGCTCTATAATCTTACTTAAAATAAAATTTAGTTCTTATAATTCAAAATTGTTATTTTAAAATTTTCTTTATATATAATTTTTAAACAATACAAAATGGTCCTAATTAATTGAGTTTGGTCTTTACTTAAAATAAAATTATAAGAACTATTTTATATTATTTAACAATTATAAAAAATTTGTAGACGATTTTGAGCTTTAAGTAATAAATCGAATTTGGAGTAAAACTGTATGGGCTAACTATAACTAATTCTTTTATAATCTGAATTTAAGTTTTTGATAAAAAAAAAGTACTATTGAAAGGAGTCTATAATTTTTAAACTTTTGATAGTGCGTTATTTAACGAAAATATAACAGTTACTTTTTTATATTTGGCACAAATAAATATTTTTTAAATAGATTTTTTTAATTCAATAATAAATTTTTTAAAATATGTTTTCTGTTTTAAATAATAATTTAATAATTTTATTTTAGCAATTATTAAAATTCATTTAAGGAGGAAAGATAAAGAATGACTAGTTTCCTTTTTCTTTTCAAGAGCTTGTTTAGATAGGCAACTAATTAAATGTCCTTTTGTACGGTTGGATGGTAGTTTGCATTGTTTCAATGAATTTGGTTTTTTTTTTAAAGGTACATGCTTGAGCTAGTTTGTTAAAGAATTGATTTTAAAATTTTAAATTAAACTATAAATACTTTGATGAAAATAATTAATTCTTTCAAAATTAAGTAACATCAATGTTTTAACTATATTGAAAATAAAAAATTAGATGTCACTGCTAGTCATCTCTTCTAATAAATGATTGTGATTATATGCTAATAATTAAAATACGAATTTAATTTTAATATAGTATTGGTGTATAAGTTTTTTCTATTATCGTTTAATTATATATTATTATATCATTGAAAGAATTTAACTATGTTAATAATTATTAATAAATCAATTTTTTAACAATATATTAGTACATGATTAATTAAAGAATTAATGTATATGAAATTAGAGTAGGATTTACTGTTTTAATTGTTGACTCACACTTTTCATTAATTATTTTTAAATATGATTTTTTAAGTTAAGTCTTAATTAATTATATTTTTGTTTATCTATCCATATTTAATTAAGAATAATTTAAGAAATTCATAATTAAAAATAATTATTGGAGAGTAAAAATAAATAATTGGAAGAGTGCCATTAATAATCATTGTCTATAAAATGTGAAAGGAGAAAACTAGCGAGCTTATCATGTATTCTGATAAATACATGCACCCTTTTCATTTCTTTTACTTTCTTACAGTATTCACCACCCATACTTTCTTCCCATATTCGCTGCACATCAGAACCTTTTCATTTCTTTTACTTTCTTACCTTATTCACTATTCCTACATACTTTCTTACCATGTTCGCTGCCCAACATCTAATTAATTTCTAAATCAAATGATTAAGGGTTTTGACAGAAAAATTCTTAAAAGAAATTATAATTGTGTGGAATACTTTTTTTCGGGACATTAATTGTACGTGTGGAATATTAATCATTGTCAAAAACCGTCCCAATTGGCATTGGCGTTAGGTTTGAATGAATACGTATGAGGAAGGTAACTGATGTAAATTAATGCTCTTTCACCCAAGTAGTACATTGCATTTTTTTTTTTGGTAATTAAGTACATTGCATTTTTAATCAAGCTCAATTTGGAAATCTAAAGAAAACGATGATTTTTAATTTTAATCATGATTCTCTTAATAGACCTAATTTTCTATGAGCATTGATCTGTCTTGACAAAGGAGTTCGAATAGACACCTAAGTAGGACTTACTTTTATACGGGGTCTAATGATAGGTCTCACTCTTCTGTCTACTGGAACAACTTTTTGGGAAAAAAAAAAAAAAGTTTGAATTCGCAACAATTTTCAATTTTTATACTCTCTTAAATTTCCATTGTAAAAATATTGCTTATAATTAAATGAGCCACATTGTATCATCATATGAGCCAGCAGTTAGGCACATCTATCTGTGAGATAAAATGAGCAATTGCAGCTGCACCGATAACAGAATGGTGGCAATTGTGCTGATGGTTTTACTTTTACTGTCCTCCATTCTGACGTTCCCTTACTATATATCGTCGGAGGAACCCCCAATTTTCTTACTTCTGTGGTTATGTTCTATCCCAATTTTTGTCATCCTTTATGCCCTTTCCCTTGCAATTTTCGTTTCGTGACAGCACAGTGATGCCCATTCGAACGCAGAGGTCGCACGAGGATACTCCGAAACACAAGGCTTTGCAACCACACAGCTGGTGATTTTCTCAGAAAGAAATAAAGTTTTCATGATGGAACTGGCAAATAATATAGAAGGGGTTTTAGTTCTTAATTTCCCTGTCCAATGTAAGGAAAATCATGGAAAAAAAAATGAAATCCTTTTTCTTTTGAAGATTCCCCCTTCCTCTATTGAAATACTTATTGGAGAGAGACCTGATGATCAAATTCAAACTGTTAAGTGTTATGTGTCATTTGCTTTTACTTGATGCTTGTCTTTTTTTCATTTTCATTTGTGTTATTTTATTTAGAAAGATAAAAATTCAAAACAAGAAAAAGGCCCAATGAGAACTTCCAACACATGACTGGAAGAAGAGAGAAAAGAAAAAATATATGGCATTCCCACCTTTCTGTATGTAGGATCTTAGATATGTTAATAAGACGAGAAGGGGACAGAGAAATGGAAATATATCTCATTCTCACCATTCTCTAGGATAGATTCTTAGGTTTTAGTGAAGATTGTTTGCGGTTTCATCGCATCCAAATGGAGATAAAATGATTTAGACAAAAAAAAAAATTAGTTAGTCGCATCTCCAAGAAGAATTTCCTCGTAATCTTTCAATGAATGTTTAAAACTTAGACAAACACGCATGAATAAGAGGAGTTTGTTATAAATAAAAAGAAATCCAAAATAGTTTTGTGAAAATTTTTTGGAAGAGATTTATGTAAAAATTCAACACTCTTGAGCAACTTAAGAATTGGAGGGAATTAATGTTAACTGATCACTTGAATAAGATGTGCTCAACAAGCAGTGCAACATGGAATTTCAACACTTACGCACCAGTTAAGAAACGGGGAAATGTTGCTCAAAGAGTTATCACTTTTGATAAATAATATAAGAATCACGTGCTTGCCAAACGAGCTTTACACACCAGAAAATGAGAGGTAGTAGAACCTTTTATATATAGCAGAAGAGAGATCAAAACCAACTCATGTCTAGCTTTGCTTTCCGGAGGCTGCAAGTTCAGGTATATATATCTCGAATCAATCATTCATGCTATAAATAGCACTCATCCTCCTCCTCAACCTAAAGAGGGGAAGACAAACCACACTTCTCTTGATTGGGATCATTCACTCTGTGAATTGAACTATATCGTTCTACAAAGAGGATATATATTTGGAGTCAATACAATTAAGCTACTCCTTAGATAACAAGACTATCGTGGATAAGTTTCCAAATGAACATCTAGATTTTAGGAAGCATTTGCACCCGTTGAGCCTTCCAATAATTAGAACTCATAAGTTGCGCAACTTTGGAATTAATTAACCCTAAAATTTGAGAGAAATCTTAAGTGCACCGAAATTTATACTTTAACTATTATGCCTAAAATAAGAACTAATCTACGTTTCTTTCTTTTGTTTTTTTAATTTAATTGTATATTAAGATTTGTTACTACGATTTAAACTTGAGATATTTATTTAAATTGTCATTTATGTACCCTCAACTATACCGAGGTTCAGCCTAACTTGCATGTTTCTTTAATAATAATGAATGTATTCTTGTAATATCAATTAATTTGACCACATGAAGCTCTTCCTTAATTCTATCTAAAAACAATAATGCGACGCATCTTAAAAAGAATAGATAGAATTTTTGATATCTGTAAAAAATTTTAATTATATAATATTTTTTTTTTTAAAATGTGCCTTGTCCATTTGTTAGTGTATATAGCAGTTCTAAAATTATAATTTTCTGGAAATTGTTATAAAAGGTCATCAAGTTATATATAGTCCAAATTTATAATCGCGTCTTTTTAAATTTTTTCAGTTAGTTTGTATGTATAGTTTAGCATGTATAGAAATGTTGCTACTGATCGATTTTATGAAATTCTTGTAAGAATATTAAAGCAAGGAAAAACTAAGCATAGTGATTCTTTTGGGTGACAATTTTCTATTTTTCATAATGCGGAAATATTGAAATATAAGAATTAAAATAATAAGTTACTCATAAATCTAAGAAATTATGCTATCAGAAAAGAAACAAAGAAATTTTTTAAATATATTTCTAATAACAAATTAAAACTAAAACCAGATAGACACTTTTAATTATGTATGATATAATAATGAAATGAAATGAAAAAAATTTCAATTTGTATAAAGAAATTAGAAAAAAGAATTTCTAAAATATTTTATCATTAGTATTAGGCTATTTGCACTGTACATTATAAAATTATAAAGAATGAATATATTGAATAATGTTATATCTTCTTAAAATATCTTCTTAATACTTAATAAAGTAAGTAATAAATAAAAAGTAAAGTATTATTTAATATATTAAAAATATAAAAATTATTTAATATTTACTTTGTTTAGTAATTAAAAAGATTATTATAAAATTAAATTAAGAAAATATATAATTATTTTAATCATAATCGTCTACTTGTGTAAACAAAAAAATTTAATAGTAAATATATAATAAAACTGACATCCATGTTAATATTTGTTTTGCCAATTACTGACTTCTCTTTTGCCCTACATGGGCCAGGACAGTTCCTGAATCCTGATCACCAACTCCAAGAGTTGTCATTCGCAACCATTCCATTTGTGGGAGGAGGGAATGAAATGAACAATGATGATGATGATCATCTGCAAAAACGTTGCCACCCACCAACCCTTCCTTCAATCTCTATTTATATATACATATGCCATTCACCACACAAAGCGCCGCCTCATATATACATTCTCATACGAACTATTAACTGATATCTTTAATTTCATCAATTTTCCATCTTCGAATTCAAATTCGTAGTAGGTAGCAGGCGCAGAGAGATTGCTTTATTTTGTTTTGGTGAAGAGAAGAGAAGAGAAGAGAACGATGACGAGGCAACCTGAACTATGGGGAAAAGGTTCGATTGTGGTGTTTGCGGTGGTTGCGGCCATACTTGTGTTGGCCCCACTCTTCATGGGTCCAGTTTCACCACCAGGTCTTCCTCTGCTCCTCGTCTTCCCCCTCGTTCTCGCTGCCGTTATCATCTTTCTCATTGTAGTCTCTAGGTGACTACCAATCTATATATATATCATGCTCCATCAATGTAATTCATCATGACATCACACATATATATCATATGCCCTAGTTACCTACCCTATTCTATTAGCATCTTTTGGTTTTCTTTTGTTGAATGAAAATAATTTGGCCTTGGATTTATAATGGTACTCGTCTCGTTAATTACGATCAAGGGAAAGCGTACGTGTCAACCCCATATATATGCAATTAGCAATCGTGTGTTACTGTAACATTACTGTTTTTGACCCCTTTGCTCAAGAGCGTTCTGCGTAATAAAATCTTTCTCCGTTAATTTAATCATATTTGGTGCTTCACATATTAATTTTTGAGTAAAATTTACTTTTCTTCCTTTCTAAATATTTTTTTTATTAATTTTATTTTTTAAAAATTAGTTTTATTGATTTAATTTATCAAACTTCAAATGACCAATAATCTTGATCTTTTATTCATAAAATTAAAAGAAAAATCCTCCTACGATGAAATGGATAAAAAAAACGAGAAAATATCAACTTTGAAAAAATTAAATTTACAAAATTAATGTACAAAGTATAAAATTAATAAATAATGTATGTATGAGAAAAAAATGGGTTTTAATCTTAATTTTTCTGTTGGTTCCTACGTTTCTCTCCCTTCCTCACTCATCTCACTTTCTCTGAATTAATTTATTTGATTAATTGTGATACTTGCAAATGGAGGGTAGACATTCACCCAATCCTTTACTCTCTCTGGATCTACGTCTCACTTTTTTGTTTTTTATGATTACGCATTTATCTATATATCTATATGTGTTAACGGGATTTGCTCACTTAGTTAACTTTTTATTCATATTTTGTTATAATTAAGTTCATTTCTCAGTAGATCATTTATAAGTAAGCGCTCAATGAATTTGAAAGCATGTACAGATCTTGAACTAAAACAAGTTTTTCTTTCAACCTAAATTTAATATAACAAAAAATACATATGTAAAAATGTCTTAAATAATAATTAATAACACTATTAATTATTTATTTTACATACATGCACCTTGAGAAATGACACAAATAACTATCCATTTTAGTCTCTCAAGAAAATCTATGTTATACATATATCTAAAATCATTTTGAGAAACAATTAATGGCACTGTCAATTATATATTACATAATAAAATCATTTTGATAAGTAATTGGTGACACTATTTTTTGAATTAATTGTTAAAAGAATTAGTTTAACACTTGAATATGCATAATTAAAAATTAATTATACCTTTTAAATAAAATAATTATAATATTAAAAATAGCACATTATTGCATGTTACTTCGCACAGGACATATAACTAGTATAATATATTACATAATACTTCGCTTTAAAAAATACTAGAAATTAAAGGTTGTTCTGTTAATTAATTTAATACAGTTTGTGCTGTTAATAAAGCTCCAAAAAAAAAAAATCTTCTGTTTGAAGTTGGAGAGGCTTAAGAGAGGTTTTATATATAGGCAAGGGTTTTTTTTTAAATTATTTTTTGATCATATCTTTTGTGCTGACTTGGTTTCTTAATTTGTGTTTTAGTTTTATATAATTAGATTACTGGAGGATGAATTTTAGGGCTTAAGCGATATCTACCTAATTAAGTTTGGGCTTTGAATTGGAGCGCCATTAAATTAGTTGATGAAATCCGGTAGAAGACACTGCTTAATTTCCTGATTTCATGCGTGGAGGGTGATTGTTATAGAATTTTGTCTATCACCTGATTATATTTTGGTTTGGTAAAATAGGTAAGATGTGTAGTCTAATAATTAAGTAATATTAAGTAATGTGATCCATATTAAATATGTGCTAATAATAAGCTCGGGCGCATGTATATAAGGTGTGATATTATTATTTTGTGTAGGGCTTGGCCAATTTGTGGTTGTGGAGAGTTATGTTAAAATAAAAGAGTAAACCCTTCGTCTTTCAAATAGATAACTATTATCACTTTAGTCTTTTAAAGAATTTTATTATCAATTTAATCTCTGAATCTAGAAAGTAACATTATTTTGGTCCTTTAAAAAAATTAATTCTAATTTAGTCATTCAATGATCGAAAAATGTCATTAATTTAATTTTTTTAATTATACAAAATTATTATTAATTTAGTCTTTCAATCATTGAAATTTTATTAATTTAGTTCCTATCTATATATAAAAGGACGATTTTGATGATATTTTTTAAATTTAGAGACTAATTTAATAACAAAATTTTTTAGATAACCAAAGTGATGACACTTATATTTTTGAAAAATAAAAAATGATTCACTCTAAAATAAATTAATATAATTAATGTTGAATCCAAAAAAAACAAAAACTTTGACCCAGGACGTGTGCAAATTGTTCTATATCTGAAAGACATGTAGCAAAAATAGGCACGTTTTAATTTGTTTATTTATATTATGGGGATCTAGGTTTATAATAGAGAACTGTTATTTTACACGAATCTCTTCTCCCGAAAAATTTTACGAAGGTTAGTGACAGAAATCATGGGAGGGTGAGATAGGAAAAATCGGAAAAAACGAAATGGTTAAAAGGATCATTCTCTATAAATAGCTTAATTCGTGTAATCTTTTGTAGAAAGAATTCGTAAGCTTTTATTATTTCTCTTATTTAAGAGTCAAATCTTTTGTTAGGTACTTGGTCTAAAATTTACCCTTCTCTTTCCTACATTCTTTGTAATTAAAAAAAAAGCATAATTTTCAGCTTTTTTTAAAAAAAACTAAATAATTAATCACATCTCATAACAAATTAGATTGACATCATATGACCAATCCTTAAATGAAGCTTTTATATTACTCAGAAGGTTTACGAAGACCCAACAAGAAAAAAAAAAGTAGGTTTACTAAGACATTAAAAGGAAACAATGAATCATTTATTGAAAATAAGAGTCTCATGATTGTATTGTACTACAGAGAGAGTAATCTTCCGTCCAATACAACAATGGTAAACCAGCAAGAAATTAAGACTGCAAGCCATGGTAACATGAAAAGGAAAGAGAAATTCACAAGAGAACACATATAGATGGAATCATGAAATATGACACCGAATGCATGGAGCAGATAGAAATTTAAGGGCACTGGAAACCGGAATTGTTCTTTCCACAGTTGTTGAGAATGATGCTCAAGGATACCGGAACGTCAAGGTTGATGCCAAGGACGTTAGCTCTGAGGGCAGTGCAAAGGCATGCAGCGGCTTCAAGACCAGCCAGACCCTCAATGAGGCTGCAGCAAGGAAGGGTTGGTGGCGACCCTACTTTAACCTTCACCAGATCCAACACATTGGCACACACACCCAACTTAAGGGCATCTATAGGACATGTAGCCATACCAGAAGGCACTGGCACGTAGGTGGAGCTCACCATGGTGCAGAAAAGGAGGTTGAGAGAGAGGAGGAGAGCAGCTGAAGCGGATGCAACAGTACCCTTGGAAGCCATTTCACAGAAGTATCACAGTGCTCAGTGCTGGCTTGTGGCTGAGTACTGTCAATTTGACCGATGAAGTTGGAGGAGAGAAGGGGATTTTATAGGCAAGGATTTGTGGGGTTTTAGTTTTAAAATAAATAGTTAGTAGACCCGTGAACACATTTGATTAAAATTGAGATGCCCTGCACAAGTTGGCACAGCAACTTGGTGGCTCATGATAATTGCGTTTTGTATTGTATATAAGAGAATCTCATATTGCTCCAAATTTTAATGGTTGGCGCGTACGAATTATCAAATTAGAATATGATGTTGCGTAGATCTGTCATATCATAACCTGTGAAAATTAAACTTCTAGAGTTTGGATTTCAGTGATGAAGGATTTTTTTGGTTAAAAAAAGTTTAGGAATATGATGGTTGTTCATATATGATCACGAAACCTTTTGTCATGATCATTCTAGCACCCGTGTTTCTAGTAGGAAATAATAAGAATGTAATATGCTTTTGAGATATATTAAGAAGTGCCGTAACATTCCACACGAAACAAATGCGTAAATTTGAACATTTTGTTCTATTTTCTTCGTACCGTGCTTGTTGTACATAGGAAACAATTGCTGCATTGTTGATAACATGCATTTGTGGTGTGTTTTAAACTTTTAATTAGAGAAACAGAAAAATCAGGTAGATTATCTAGATTTATAGCTTCAGGCTTCGCATGTAGTAAATGAAATATAACAAAGCAATAAACAAAATCAAATATAAAAGTAAATGACAGCTGTTTATAGCTTCAGGCTTCATTTGTGTAGATTCTTGAATCTGTAGGGAACAAGAACAAAACACAGGTTCAAAAATACAAAATGTAATAGTCAGAAATTTAAGATGTGATAAAGGGATGAGACACAAATCAATTATTCTCTTTAAAGAACAAGCTACATAAAATATTGTAGTAAATAGAAGCTATTTATAGCTTTGAGCTTAATTTGTGTAGATTCTTGAACCTATATAGAATAAAAACAAAACATAAATCTAGAAATATAGAATGTAACAGTCAGAAATTAAAGCTGTAACATTGGGACGAGACGCGGACCACTTGTTCTCTTCAAGGAAACTCAAAAACTCATGCCTCCACAAGAATTCTCGATTTCCTGGTATAGTGAGTTACATAGCTTGTTTACATCTAAGATATATCAACTTAAAGTATCTATTTTGTTCATCTTCATATATCTACTTAAAATCTTAAATAATACAACTACACCATTTATATAGACAGATTTTCATCTGTGTAAAGTGGCCTCATAAGTATACACACCAATCAAAATTTGTCATCTTGCACAAATATGAAGTGACTAAGAGTGATGCGTAAGCAACATTGTTATATACAAATCAAGTATAAACTTCTGCTCACCAGTCGTCATGGTTAAGTCCTCATTGCTATACTTATAATCTTCAAAAGTAGACTAGATATTATCTTCCAAGTTCCAATCAGCAGGATTCCAAAAAAAAAAAGAAAAGAAAAGAAAACAACTGGAAAAGAAAATGTAGTAATAAGATTAAACAGGAGCAAAAGCCATAAAGTATTAGCCACTGTAATTGAAGAGAGCCAGTTACCCTAGCAGGTGACATCTCAGACAATTGGCTACGGTGCTGGGAGTCAAAGAACTTGTAGATGTAGCAATAACAAATCATAGGGTAACAAAACAGGAATGAACGATGAGACAAGTGAGAACAGAAATTCTGATGTAGCATTTGCCATTCAGTCTCAGTCTCAATGCATTCATGTTCCAGGTTGGAGGAAAATTAGATAAAAGAATTCCACATAAACAGAGCAACCAAGAAAGTGAATTATGAATAATATCTGCAAAGTTCAAGGATGGGATATTATATAAATATCATTAGTAAGATAATTCAAAAGAACATTATGACTGAATGAATATTGAAGTGCATGGAATTTTACATATGCCATTACCATATTTATGAATTATGATTAATAACTCTTACTCTCCTTTTCAATCTTGGGAACAATGTTGGTATTACTCAAGGCATTTCCAAGACTCAGGAGACCGTTTCTATGCACAATGTCCAACTCATCAAAGTAAGGGCAAGTTTTATTATTTTGTCGCGGCTTCTTCCCACTGCCCATTGTCCTTTTATAGTACTTGTTGATGTTTTCCCATTTCTCCTTACACTTTTTTGCAGAACGTTTGTAGCCCATCTTATGCATTGCTTCAGATATCTCCTCCCATATAGACCCTTTGGATCCCATAAGATGAAAGTTATGATCCAATGAAGTTCTTAGATTTATTAGTGCTTGTACTTCAACTTCTGGCCATCTCTTGTTACTTAGATCACTCTTAAAATCTTTTTGGATGTTCACCTCACTGTCCTCCTCATCTCTTTTGCTGCTTACAGCCGGTTGGGGTATTTGAATTTCATGGCCCAAGAGACTCTGAATGAATGATATGAGGGCTAAATTACGAGATATTTCTTGGGCTCTAGCCTCCTCATCCTTTTTAATTCTTTCTATCTCCTTATGCTTCCAAGCCTCCTCTCTCATTAGTCTTTCGCTTTCCTTCTTTTCTATCATATATCCACCAACTGTTTATGCATCTGCTCTTGCTTTTCCATCACCTTCATTATCAAATTTTCTGCAAAATCTTCAAGCTTTCTCGCTGTCCTTTTCCTTCTCTTTCCAGATCCAGGTTCTTTTTCATCATCATCATCCAAAGATGAGCTGAAATAAAGAAGAATAATTAGAAGAACAGCTCAAATTCATGTTAAAATTGATATGGACTTCAGTTAAAGGTTATTTCCTGATACTAGCAGAGTTGCCTGAATCTTTGAGATATTGGTTCCATATACCCTTCCCTAACACATAATATTCCATATGCTACAAAAACTTGTATAATAACATAGATATTTACCCAACTATCATAGTATGTTGTGTTTTTTTAACTAAAACATTTCCTAAAACAAATCGGTATAAATCACAAAAGGATTAAACAAATTAGAAGCCAGTTATCTGCCCCTTTTGCAACTTGCATCTGCCTCAAATGCCCCCCCCCCCCTTTCTCTCTCTCTCTCTTAATCAACACACGAACTTCATCATCATGAGCATCAAAAGGACAAGAGTTATCCTGCAACATATGCATGATACAAGTTCCAGCTTCCCTCTGTCAAGCCGGGTGCCTAATTGCACCCATCAAAACCATACATTCTCTCACCACCACAGATCACAAATTGCATATATATGTATTAAAAAATGGTTAATAACCTATGTGGCTCATTCAAACTTCAACAGCAATTTTTAATTTCCTTTCCGTTTTAAAAATGTCCCAACAAAAGGGGGGCATGATTAAAAGTTACCATGCAATCATAAAGATCACTTTGTCGGGCGAAAAAGACAAAAGAAAACGCTATGGAAGTATATAAAAAATTTAAATTAAACAAAAGCCAAAGTAAGAATTGAGCTACTCACCATTTGCGAAAGGCAACTAGATGAAAAGAAACCCGATTTTATAATCTTGAATTTCAATTAACCAAAGTTATTGACTTTGGCAACTAGCGATAAACATTCGATAGATTAGAGCAAGGAACTCACCCAGATTCCTGCCCTAAGAGACAACCCTCAGCATTCGGGTCCCACATATGCGTCGCATCGCCCGATCCGTGCCCCTTCTGAAGGCAAGCATTTCTTGCGATCTGGCCGCGATCTTCCTTCGTCAGCGCCTCGCTGGCTTCTAATTGCTGCCCAACTGGCTCAAGATTCCGACTTGACTCGCCATTAACGACGCACAGCTGGTTACCAAGGTAACCCACTTTCAGGGACGCCACCCCTCCATCCTCGGGGAGCTCCCCAGCCGGAGAGACCTCCGAGGACCTGCCGTTGCACCTGATGGGGCGGAGCTTCTGCGGCGGCGGGTTCTGACGGCGGGAGACGATCTCCGGAGGGGGTATCAGAGCCGTTGGCTGCGCATAAAGGAGATCGCCGGTCTCGGGAAATGGGGCCACGTGGTGAGGGAAGGCGTCGCCGGTGAAGAGGTCCATAACACTCAACACAGGGACAGGGTCGGTGGCTGATGGTAAAAAAATTTGCGGCGCGAGGGTATAGTAGGTAAATGCGGGTAAACCTTTGGTAAAACAGGAGTAAATTAGCTTAATAATACTCTTAATATTTAATAAAAAGTATTATATAAAAATATACATATTTAATATTTTAATAATTTCAAAATTATTTAATATTTTTTATTTAATAACTAAACAATTAATAGATTAATTATTTAAAAAATATAATTTTTTTTCACAAAATAATAAGTGTTATTATGGCATTTCAGTTCTTTCTAAAACATTAACATGTAACATGATTTATTAAATATTTATTAATCTTTTATAATAAATATTTAAAATTTAATAAATAATAATAATAATTAATAAATATTTAAAAATAATTATTAAAGTAATTTTTTAAAATAATATAATAAAGACAAAAACGATAATTATTATGGTATTTAATTTTTTATTTATACACTAATATTTAAGAAATTATTAAATATTTATTGAATATTAATTTTATTAATATAAAAATATATTAAATATAATATTAAATAATAAAAATTAAATAAAATCAATCTTCCTAATAATTAAATTTAGTAATTTTGTATTTATTTAAAGATAAAAATGTTAAATAATATTAAATGCTTTTACATTTTTATATAATAACTTTTTTTAAAAATAAATTAAAGTACTTTTAAAAAAAGATATAATATTATCATAATAAATATTTATGTTAACAAAGAGAGCAAATTACTCTTTATGTTTTATTACTGTCGCTTTAAAGAATACATTTTATTTCATTTTATTTGTTATTTTTTAAGACATATTTTATTTGTTATTTTAAAAGTAAAGAAGTATTAATTATTCTTTTTATTTTTTTTAAAATTAATGAAGTAAGAAAAAATTAATTAATAAAATAAATAATAATATTTTGAATATTTTAATAAAAAATTAAATAACCACAAGTATTTTTTTATTTTATTAACCTATATTTTAAAGTATAATTTAAGAAATAAAAAATAAAAATTATTAAATAAAAAATAAAAATATTTAATACTTTAAAAATTCATAACACAGTTACTATTTTTTTAAGTAATTATAATGATTTAATAATAAATAATAAAAATAATTTTATTCTTTAGTATGTGTTTGTTTTTTGGGTCTTCCTTGAACATGTGTCTTTTTTTTTTTATATATATATCACGGAGCGGGGGGGTTTTAGGAGAAGGGAGAGAGAGAGGGAGAGGGAGAGGGTTGAGATCGAACCTCTAATGCCATTATTCAAGGCACATAACTTTTTGTCAAGTAAACTACAGACCTGACTACATCCTTTAACATGTGTCAGAAGGATTCAAATTAACCGAACTTTTTTTTTATATATATAAGGGAATTTATTGTTGATCCGTACGGGTCCCTGACCCAATCAACAAGGCAATGGGCCCATGACTTCGGCCCAGCAACCCAAGGAGCCCGGCTCACGCGGCGGACATCTCACCTGGCCAAGACGGTAAGAGGGAAGGACATGACCCTCCTTATCGACGATGCTACGCTGAATGAACATGGGGCCAGCTGCCTCAGCTCCTCCACAAAGTTACCTCCCTGCTAATGAGATCATCTCATTCTCATCTCTTATCTTTACTCTCAACTCTCACAAACAAGAGGGGATGAGATTTTGACAATCGTTAGGCCATCATCACGAGGTTGTGCCCATGCTGACGTGTCCACTGTCCATCCCCTTCCGTTCCGGTTTGGGAATTGCATTGCGTGGTGCATTTCTCATTCATTCAACTTTCAACTTCCAACGTCTGATCCTGAATTCGATTCAGCCCAGCAATGAATCAATGTGGCACCCCAATATCTTCTCTCAGCCACGCAGGTAAGCCAAGGTCAAAGAAAGTTAAACATAATAATAATAATAATAATAATAAATATCTATTAAAAATAAAAATGTGACGCTGTGGGATTCGATTTACACGCATTAATAGCATGCTAAGATCGCTCCCAAAGCTATTATTCCTCTTCTCTACAGCCAGGGAATCCCATTATCTTCGGGGAGAACAATAAGGAGCAGCTTCAAGAGGTACTGAAACAAGCTTAAGCTATTTTCATTGCCGAATCTCGTCTTTTTGTTGGTTTGGTAAATATCAATATAACTCTTCGTTGAATGTCTCGTATGATGTCCCTTTGCTCTGATTGGCCGTGACCCAGTTTCAAATTTCTAGTCTTTTTGTTTTTGGGTATCGTTTTCTGTTCCCCGTGTTGGTTGTCAAGAAGAAATGGATATTGTTTTGTTTTTGGCCTTCATCGCGCTTTCGATGAAATTCTTTTCCTTTGGCCTATCTTGGCTAGCTGTCAACTCTCTTTTTTTTCTGCACTTTATAAAAGCCTTCACTTTTGTTTGACAATTTGTTAATAACCATCAATTTCAATCGTTGCTTGGGCTTTCTGTCTGCCCAGATGTGATATATCGATCAATTTACGTCAGTGCATGCCAGTTTGACTATTATGACTGATAAAATCTAGGCCTTTTGGGCTTACATAACCACCCACTTCATCTTGGCACAATCCATTTTCCTATTCTATTTAGACTCAAATCACTGTTTCCACAAACATACATATGAAGTTAGATTGTTTATCATCTTGTCGACATGTGGCTGGCTGTTCTTCTGAGATTATTTACTTGAAACTTCCCATTTGGAATTTAAAAAAAGAGTCCTTTTTTTTTCTGGTGAACAGCTCTGAAGTCTTATAAGATTGAGTTTGGAATGAGTAATTCATGCATCTATGCAATACTATAAAAGTTCGGTTCTATCTCTTTTCTAATCAATAAGGAAAAGTGGGCCATGACTATGAGGACTGCTAGCCTTTGTTTACAGTTTACACTGGGAATGCTTAATAATTCTGTTCAGCTTTGTCTAAAATTACCAAAGATAAACTAGTCTTTTGTATAGAGTCTAATGTTACTTTTCTCACGTTTCCTTGGCAGTCAAAATTAGTGACAACCCCTGTTCCTATTCAATCCTTGTCAACCTCAACAAACTCATCACTTACTGCAGTACAAATGTCTGCAGAGGATCAAGTGCAACAGGTTAAACTACTAACATCAACCAATGATGATCATGGTGGTGTTATTGTGGAAATGAAGGAGCCTATGAATTCTACAGCCTTTGTCTCGATTCTTAGAGCTTCAATTTCACACTGGAAAGAGCTGGTAGTCTTTTGTATAATTGCTTATTAATTAACATCATCCTATATGATTTAATTCGTTTGATGGATACATACTGGTACAGTTGTAAATCAGGCCCAAGGCTTTTTCCATTTAAAATTATGCATGATTAGATGGGTATTATATGTGATTTATATTATGGCTGTTAGAGGGCAACTAAACAAGCACACAATTTGGGTTCTGGGTAATTGTAATGTCTAGATACTGGCCATCTTCTCTTTCTTTCCTCATCTTGTGTTTCATTTAATTCCGTCCTCTTAAATTTATCAATTTAATGGAAACATACTTGTGTGGTTTATCCATATAAAGTTTATATAATTAGTCAGGTATTTTTTGTTACGCTGTCAGAGGGAAAGAAAACAAGCACACAAATCAGGTTCTAGGCGATTTTCATGTATAGTTACTGGCCTGTCTTTTGTATGGTAATAATGTTTGTTTCTTCTTCATCATTGTACACACACATGAATGTAGTTTTAACTTTTAAGTGACTCTGGTTTATTCTTTGCCATTGACCTGTCATTCATTATATAGAACTTTTTAAAGTATTCTCATTCAGTTTTGGTAGTGTGTAAATTTTACTCACTCAAAACTATCATTATATTTATCACCCCCAAAAAAATCTTCATAATATTTGCCGATCCTCAATCCAGCAATGATCATCTACTGGAACAATTTTCAATTTGAAATTGCATCAAGCTTTCTGATTTAAATATATCTATAAGCAGCTCAGTTTCCTATCTATTTTGTTTGCTAAAAGCAATTGTATTTGAGATGGATTCGGACTGTCCAAAAAAAAGATTTTTTTTTAAAAGCTAATAAGCTTGTCATTGATATGCAACGACCCTTGGTTCACAATAGGGATAGTTTACAGCTTGAAAGCATCAATAATGTATTCTTTTGGCATATTTTTATCCTTAATCCATGTACTGGGAATCTAGAATCTGTCACTATCTTTGTTTATTTGGGTTAATGAATCAACATTGTCTTGCAGGGCAAGAAGGGTGTTTGGATAAAATTGCCTATTCATCTAGTTAATCTTGTTGAAGCTCTAGTTAAGGTGACTTTATTGCTTACCAAATTGATAATGGTTACTCTTGAGAAGTTTGGTTACTAAAAAATTGTGTTCCACTTAGGTCATTATGTAACAATTTTCTGTATTAACCATTAATGCTGTGGCACTTATATGCAGGAAGGTTTTTGGTACCACCATGCGGAACCAAAATATTTGATGCTTGTATATTGGATTCCTGAAAGTGCAAATACTATTCCAGCAAATGCCACACACCGAGTGGGTGTTGGTGCATTTGTCATAAATGAAAAACGAGAGGTATTTCCCCACTATTAATCACAATGTAGTGCAACTACATGATCAGGCTTCCAGGTCAATTGGAATAACATTGATGAATAATGTTATACTATTTCTTTATCATGATAAAATGATAATATCATAAATTACGATGAAAAAAATGTTACATATGTGGCAGTTGATTGCAGAGAGGAACACTATATTTCAATTATTTAGGAAAGTGAAAGGGAGAAAGCCCCTTGCATCTTATTTATTCATAGAAATAACATTGATGAATGGACTCTATCTTTGTTGTTTATTCTAATTGCTCTCTTGATACTCTAACTTCGTGGGTTTAAATCAAATCAAACTTCTCTCTCCCTATGCCCCTGCTTGTGTGAGTGGATGTAGATCCACCTGTGTTTCTGTGTGACTCATTATCAGTATATTAAGTGGAAAATGAGTAATGTGTCTCTTGTTGCCAATAATTCTTCAGAATTAATCTCTATTAGCATTTGGTGTTAATATCTCATTTTCTAGTTATTAAATGACCTTAGGTCCTAGTGGTACAAGAAAAAAGTGGACATTTTCAGGGAACTGGAGTCTGGAAATTCCCTACTGGAGTTGTTGATCAGGTAAATGTCTTGAATATCTTTCTCATTTTAGTTTAAGATGCTATGCTATGCTGTGTGTATCTGATCTACTTTTTCAACCCATACAGGGAGAAGATATTTGTGTAGCAGCAGTAAGAGAAGTCAAAGAGGAAACAGGAGTAAGGATTCTCTTTGTGGTGACAATCAAATGTGGGCTAGTCCTGAAATCAGTTATTTGATCAACTGTAAATGAAGTTTATTATTATGATTCTAAGCCTAATAATTCCTAGTTCTCTCAATTTTCAGGTTGATTCAGAATTTGTGGAAGTATTAGCATTCAGGTAGCATGTTTACATAAAATTCTATCATTTCTTTTATTTGAAGGGAAGTTCCAATGGTTGAATATGGAGACTTCAAAGTTCAAATTGGTGGTACAAGGTTCAAAACTCATTGATATTGGGGAGGGGGACAGTAGGAATAATGGAAGGAAGATGGCCCATCAACATTATATAGTCCAAAATCCTACAGGATATAAGGGAGTTCTTAACCATTTATACACACCAACAGCAGGTTCCATTCTAGGTCTTACGAGGTCATGTAGAAGCATATTAAACTTGCCAATGTTGCTATATGCACTAATAGTAATATCATGGTCAATGGGGAGAATATGTGCTTGCAATATGCATATATTGTACGTTTTATTATTAGCTGTTGGAAAAATTTAGGAATCCATTTTTCTAATTTTTAATGTTTCTTTGATCTTGTTAGTTTACAATTTAGATAACTGGGTATTCCTTTCTTCTTTCATCTGAATATCTGATCAACAGACAAAGTCACAAGTCATTCTTTGAGAAGTCAGATATATTCTTCGTGTGCATGTTGCGCCCCCTTTCTTTTGACATCCAAATGCAGGAAACAGAGATAGAGGCTGCACTGGTGCGTACTATTAAGTTTAAGCTAAGCAATAACTATGGCTTGTTCTCCGTTTGTCTTTTAAAATGTTAAATGCTTATGGACCATAAAAGTATCATGATTTCTCTACTCTCATTGTTAAGCTATCATTTAATATCTTTCCCTGCACATTCCAAGCTTTCTTTTCCGAAATTGTTTTGCTTTAGTCCATACAATTCTGACAATAAATTGTACTTTTCAAAAAGATCCTGAGGAAATGTGATAGCCAAAGGCCCATATCAATTCTTGATATTATTCTCTGCTGCAGTGGATGCCATTTGATGAATATGCAGCTCAGCCATTCGTCAAAAAGCATGAGCTTTTGAAGTACGTAAATGATATATGCTTGAAAAAGATTGATGGACGATATTCTGGATTTACTCCTGTACGTACATCTTCAAACTTCTCGGAGCACAAGAGTTATTTATACTTTAGTGCCGGGGGCCTGAAGAGGTGTAATTCCTTATAAGCATCAGAAAAGGTTGCAAAACTAGAAAGGATTCAATCTTAGCAACTATGTATTATTTGATTCATTATATGAACAATGAAGGTCTTCATCAGGTTGAGTAACGAATTTTACAATAATTGAATAAGCTAAGATTGAACCAAAAACTAGTTTCTTAAGCCTAAATTAGTAGGCTGTCAGTTGAAGGCATTTGCATTGAAACTCAAATTTAGTTTTAAGGATGGTTTAGAGAAAAGTTAGACAACCAAGAATGCGTACACGGCCTTCTAGGGTTTTGCTTCATTTTCTACATATTTACAGCTAACTCACTCAAGAATCTTGCCTGAGAGAATGGCCAATGGCCAAAACATTCTGGGACCATTCATTCCCTTGACCAAAGACCACTCACTAATATGAGTAGGAGATGGTTCATGTCTGAGCAATTGAATTCTGTTCTGATTCCCTCTTCTGAGTATCTTTACATCTGCATTGATAGAGATCAAGAATATGCAAATGCACATTCATATCATTCCGTCTCCTGTCCACCTGCAGATTGGTCACAAAGCTATTGTTAATTTGTTAGATCAAAATTTGAAAGTTTGGCTTCCCTGTGGATCCCCTCCATGACCAGTTTTCATCACCTGCCAACTTGAGAGTCAAGGTTGTTCTTTTGTTTAACTTATGTTCATATCCTTCAAAGAAGTTGCACATAGAAGTTAATGGCGGTCATTAACAACAATATACTTTTCAAAGATTGGCACATATAAAAGATGACGTGAAAGATTTTTTTTTTTTTGGTGTTATATAGGATGTGCTAGGTTTAATGAAAGATTGAACCTTACAACATTATTATATTCTAGTCTTAAATATTAAGGCCAGTGTTATTCGGGTTACAAGTTCATTATCAAGGCATTTTAGGTCATATTAAATATTGTCTCAAAATTAATGAAACAATATTTTTTATAATATCTTTTTTTTTGTTCTTACATATGAGGTGTAATTTCATTCGAAATAACTCTTGATATTATAAGTAAAATTTATTATATTGAAACTTTAATTTGTTTATCACTAAATTATACCCTTGTGGGTGTATTTTCTACATGTCTACTTATATAGCAAATCAAGGACTTCCTATTTTGGTATCTTTTCATCCGAGACAATCTCTTAACTCTTGATTATAAAAGTTTTGCATTTAAGATTTTTATTATAGAATTTAATATTTTATATCTTGACCAAGATGTAATGAATTTTATGCTTTTTGATCTGTACCATTGTGAACCGTACTAATATTTGAGGATTGAGATCATTCGTGTTAATCCTACCTGACCGACACAAATTCAAATAAACTCGTATGTAAATATCAGAGGATTCAATGTTCTATGCAACCTAATGTTCATAAATCTCTTCATCAACAAAGACCTTAACTTTCGAGTTGAGAGTCTCTTCATTAAGCCTAAAGCTACACTTGAATAACCGATCATATTATCTCAACTTGATCTCGACTATCACAACAACAAAGTCAAGTATGATTAAGTTATTAAGTATTTAACATTTATTACAACTTATACATTTCGGCACTTGACTTATCAACTACCGAGCTGAGGGACTTTGTAGACCGTACAGTCCCTACTGGGCCAAAGCCCAATAACTTACATCCAACCCATTTTTACAAAACTCTAGAGACCTCGCCCCTCAATATATACTCACTATGGAGTTCACCTCAAGAGATGTTCACTCTTTGCCTAAATCCCTAGCCATTGTCTCTCTCTCTTATACTAACTTGAGCATTGGAATGCCTTTACAGGTACCCCCACCGCCATGGTCAAAGTAAAGCTCTCTTACGTGTCAAGAGTCAAGGCAAACACCACTCCGTTAGGAATAGGCAGAAACATCTGGTGCTGTCTATAAGAAGAGATAAAACTCTCTCACCTTACATCTGGTAAAACCAATTTCCATCCTTCAATTGAAGGTATGTATCTCAATCATAGTTAAACCTTTGAAAGAAATGATATTGTCATTGGTTTTTATGTGTTCAAAAAAGAACCTCACCTATCTTTAAGCAAGAGTCCTACGTTACTCAAGCTATTCCTTGATAATAAATTGCTTTTATATTATTGTTTAATATTATGTCTCTCATGATATATAACTCTGTTATGTTGCTCCACAGGTTCTTATCCTTTTATTGAATAAAAAACATGCAAGTGACAATCAGATCTTATCAATCTACTCGCCACCACCACATCTCGAATACATCTTAAATTTTTAGACTTACTAGTGGGGCAGATGATCTACAATCTACACTCGCCAGTAATCATGTTAGGCTTATTGAAAGAGTTAAGCACAGTGGACTCTCTCTATGTCTCAGCTTCACTACTGAATCCTAAGACAAGAGTTAAGCATAACAACATGGAAGACAAATTATTTCGGAGAAGGAAATCAACCAAGTTATTACCCTTTAGAATTCTTAATTACTATTTATTTTCCATGCCTTAATTAACTTCCTACAAGTAAGGTGCAAAAAGAAAAGAAGTCATACATATTTCACGATATCAGCAACACACATACAAAATGCCTTTAATTGCCATTAAATATGTTGAATAATTGTTTTTAATTGCTCCATGGATGACTAACATCTCACCTGCAGATTTAATGGAGAAATGGGCGGTGTACGGCCATACTTATTGCCCATATTGCCTTTTTTTCAATTCCTTCATTTTTCAAATTGGTTAATTGTCTTATTAACAAATTGCCTACATAATTCAAATTCAAATTGTTCTTATTATTTTATTATCTCCTTTTTCTTGACACATGGATCCGTTTGACATTAATGGCATTTATATTATTGTCTTAAATTGGTTAATTGCCATATCCTATTACATTAATTCCTACGACTTAATACATGCATTTTTTTTTACCATGTTATTTCGGGAAACTTTGTTAATTATATTGATCCTAATTGACGCTATTTCCCATTTATATTCACCAACACGACTTATTTGGAGCATTTCTTTTCTTGACATACCAAAGGTTACAAAGAGCAATTGACATGAAGTTCTGGAGACCTAGCCGACTTGATCCACCTTTTATGCTATTAGTATTGGAGAAAAAATGAATCAACTACTTTCTACTTTCGGCAGCCATAATGGTTCTTTCTATTCATTGGTTTTTTCTAATAATATATTTTCATTAATTATCATTTATTTTCTACACTAATTACATGCATGATATTAATTGCTCTTATAATTGCACGACATTATTCCTATTAATTGGCTTCGCATGATGCAATATGTCAACCTAGTCCAATTAACCTTGGCAAGCGCAGCAACCACACGTGAAGAATACCATTCAATCTCAAGATTTAGGAAATTCTCTATATTGGTAATCTATTTCTTTATATGTCAGGCACTAACTTTTAGGATATTAAATATCATTCATATACCTCCTGCATATTTATTTTCTTAGTAGATGTTATAATATCCTTGGAAAGGGCATGGTACGAGTCCCATGGGTCACATTTGTTTGCAGCTTCTAATTTGTATTATGACAATAAAGTGACCCTGACACTTCCGAGGTAAAGATAGAATGAAGATCAAAATCCTAACCTCGAGTTAGATCACCGCAATAGCTTGCATTACGCTTTTGAGTTAAGATTCAAACAAGTATCGCAATGGCTTGCCTTACGCTTTCAAGTTAAGGATCAATTAAACACTGCAATAATTTACCTTACGCTTTCGAATTACAGGTGAAAGAAAATCTTGCTCAAGGTCGCCGCCATAATGCCCACCCCGACGTGTCCGAGCTAATGGTAGAAGAAAATCTTACTCAAGGACATCGCAATGGTACTCGCCTCGATGCTTCCGAGCTAAGGAAAGGGTGAAAACTAAAATCCTAACCCCGAAATAAGTTACCGCAATGGTACTCACCCCGACGCTTTCGAGTTACGAGCAAAAGAAAATCATGCTCAAGGGTACCCCGATCGCAATTAAATTCAAATTTTCATTCAAACACAACACTTGATCGAAAGCTTTCTCGAAATTGGTCTCAAATTGGGTCACCAAATCATCTACTAAGGCAATTTTCTCTTTTTTAACTGAAACTACATGAAGATCCTCTTCGTCATTGAGTTTTTTAACAAAACTATAAATCAACTTTTGGCTACCTTCGGTCAACCTCATATTCATTGCTTCAAGCTCGATCACTCGTTGCTCAACGACTTCTGAGCTGGGGCGCTATGGACCATACTAATACTTCAAGATTGAGATCATTCGTGTTGATCCTACCTGACCGACACAAATCCAAATCAGCTCGTATTTAAATATCAGAGGATTCAATACTTCATGCAACCTGATGTTCATAAATCTCTTCATCAACAAAAGCCCTAACTTCTGAGTTGAGAGTCTCTTCATCAAGCCTAAAGTCACACTCGGGCAATCAATCATATTATCTCAACTTGATCTCGACCACCACAATAACAAAGCTGGGTATGATTAAGTTATTAAATACTTAAACATTTATTACAACTTATACATCTCAGCACTCGACTTATCGATTACTGAGCTGGGAAGCTTGTGGATTGTGCAATCTCTACTGAGCTTAAGCTTAATAACTTGCATCTAGTCCATCTTTATAAAATCTCATGGGCCTCGCTCCTCTATTTATATTCACTATGAAGTTTACCTTCAGACATGTTTTCTCTTTGCCTAAACCCCTGTTATTGTCTCTCTCTCATACTAACCTGAGCGTCGCACTGTCTTTACAGGTACCTCCACCGCCATGGTCGAAATGAAGCTTTTTGGCGTATCAAAAGTTAAGGCAAATACCATCCCATTGAAAATAGGCATGAATAGATTGTTTAGGTATCTTGTTGAATTTAGTCATATTTTAAATTTTGTTTGCCTAATAAAATTTTTATGTCTATTAAAAAGAATTCTATGACTATATGATTAGAATATTCTTCACTCCTTCACTTATTAGCATATGTTTACGTAAGTTTTTTTTTAAAAGAAAAAACAATTACTAACGGTAAATACAAAAATTTTGTAAATATTATTACTCTCTTGAAAATTATCATTCTGACCTTCTGAAAGGCAATAACCCAGCATCCACGGGGCACTGAACCATTCAAGGCTCACTGTCATGAAAAGTACAATGCATACATGCTGTCTCTTACCCATTTAAAGTGCAAAATTTGGCCGCTCAATTACTGTGGCTCTTTCATAGTCGTGGCCCAGTTATACCAATTATGGGGAAGTATATGTGTATATATGAATTTAATTTTGATAGTATAAGTTTTTTTATATTATTATTTAATAATATTTTATCACTTAAATTGTTTAATTTTTTACATAATTATTATTATTGTTAAACTTTTTATATTAATAATAAATTAAATTTAATATATATATATATTAAAATTAATTTATTATCAATATATATATATATATATATATATATATAAAACAGATATGCATCACACGTAGACCAAGCAACTAAAAATGGGGAAACTAGAAGGAAAAAAAAGGAGGAAATATATATGCAGCAGATATCAGTTACAACTTACAAGGAAAAGAAGCTAGCTTCAAAGTAATTACTCAAGTATTTCACCCTTTTCCTTATTTGGTCCATAAATTGTAAGCCTATATAAAGAAATACAAAGATTCTGTAGGTACTCCACATCACGACACGATCCATAATGTCTATATTCTCAACAACAAAACGACAAACAACAAAACTGGTGTATTCTAAAATCAAACATATATATATATATATAAGAGGCATCAACCTGCTACCTAGATGTCTTTCCAGAAGATGCTGATCCATTCCCAGATCCACACATGTGCCCTTGATGCTGATGACCCATCATCATTATCAAAGTGGATGGCATCCCACCACCATGACCATAAAGTCCACCGCCACCCACAATTCCACCCTCACCGCCGCCGTGCCCGTCCCTCTGATCACCCTGCTGCTGCCTTCCCATCAAAGCAGTCTTCTCCCCCTCCATCTCCCTGTGCTTGAGCAGGCAAATCTTGAGGGGCTCCACGTAGTCTTCAAAGCCCAGCGTGGTCATGGCCCACAGCAGATCATCGCCGTTGATTGTCTTCCTCTTCTCTTTCTGGCACTTATCAGAGGCCTCCCCTGTGATGAAGCTGATGAACTCTGAGACACACTCCTGCACGGTCTCTTTGGCCTCCTTGGAGATCTTGGCGTTGGCTGGTAAGGCCTTCTTCATGATCCTGCTCACGTTGGCTATGGGGAGCAACCTGTCCTGCTCTCTGCACCCCGACAATTCATTGTTTCCGCTTCCGTTTCCGGGTTGACCTCCTGACTCGTTGTCAGATTCAGCCATGGCCTCAGCTAGACTCGGTATATGGAAGAATTTTTTCCAGGACTTGCCACAAACCAAACACTGCCTTATTATATATATGTCTATATATAGATATAGTTATAGTTATGCTCCCATAAATTAAAAGAATCACAACAATATTAAAATTTAAGCAGTGGAAAAAGTGATGGTGTACGATATATTATCATAATATGTACCATAATGATTAAGAATAGATTGTGGGGTTTCTTGGATTCATATACATATCAAACGCTAGCAGTCGTTTTTGTTAGTGACAATTAAGTTTAATATTAGAGTGAGATTAATTAAAGAGGAGGCCGGTATGGGTTCTAGAAGGGAGAAAAATTAATTAATAGGGCTGGTTGGGAAATGGTGGGCTCGGAGAAGTGGGCTTTTTGGGTGTAGATATTAAGATAGAGAGTAAAATATAATTTTATTTTTTTAAAGATGTATTATTTATTAATTTAATTTTTTAAATTTTAGATTTATAATAATTTAAATTTTTTAAAAAATTAAATTGATAAAATTAAAAAAAATAAAATGATAAAATTTATAAATGATTTAAAATTTAAAAAACTAAATTGATAAAATTAATTTTTTAAAAAATAAAATTAATAAATAATATATTTTTTTAAAAATTAAAAATAAATTTTATTCTAAAATATATGTTTAACGTTTGGGGTTTGTTTGATTTGGGTTTAATTCTTTTTCCCTCTGCTTTTCTGACATGTGGATGGTTTGAGGCCGTTCCTTTACGTCATAGGTTCTTGACAAAATCCACACGAGGTATGTCTTTCTCTGCTAAGAAATTCTCAAGCTGACCTGAGTACATTTAAATTAACATTAAATATATGTAATTATTTTTTAAAAAATATATATATTTAAAAAATATGATTTAAAAAATCTTATATATATTTAATTTTAATTTAAATATTTATATAGTTTAAATATATATTTAAGAATTTTGTAATCTAAACACACGCACTAGCTGGAGAGAAAGGTTTTTTTATTGACAGAGAAGAATATGAGAGTGTCATGTGGTTAGTATATCTGGTATCTATAACTATGTATGATATTACATCTTTATTCTTTGCAATTTTGCCCATTAATGATTAGAATGAGTTGCTCTGTCTATTCCTTGTGTGTTTAAGAATATACATTAATAATATACTATTTCTTGTTACGAGACATATGAAGCACGTATTGTTTTCCTGTTTGCTTCATTTTCTTTTTTATATAAATTTTCTAATGTTTTCTTAGAGTGTATTAGGATTCTCTACAGGCGTAAAACGCCTGGCTCTACTAGAAGGCATATAATTTAAAATTACAGAGAATTACAATATAACTCGCAATTATTTATTGTAATATATGAAATGACAGCAGAGAGAAGGATTCATAAATGTAAGATGAAAAGCTGCATTTCGTTCGACATAATTTTTATTCTCTCTCATGAAAATATATATGATCCTTATATGTGTAATATAAGCCTTTGAATATAGAATATATAAGTATTAATTACTGATCTGCTGCAACGTAGAAAGGCTGACTCATACTCTATAAAAATCATATCATTTGCATCTGCTGAACCCAATTGTGAAGAATATTCTTGTGTGAGAGTTAACTCAAGTCTCTCTCTCTTATATTTATGAGTCTTACTCGTGAATGGAAGTCGATTTCAATAGCGACATTTTTTTTTTTTTATTTCAAATTAGATTATTATCAATATAGCTAATAACTTTAAGAATTCTAACTTCATAAAGAGACTGGAGACTGAGTTTTTACTAGTATAGAATGCTCGGTGTAGATGTTACAAGTTGATAAATGAGCTTCATTTTACTACGCAACGGTCAGACGCAGGAGATCTGAGTATATAAGTGGTGAATAGACGAGATCCAAAGTTATCTCTTGTATGAGTGACAAATTTTGATTTAGATAGTTTCTAACACTCAAAAGATTTTTTTTTACTCAAAATATTTTACAAGGCCTGTGTTTATTTCAGTACGCTTAGAGGAGATTGACAAAAACCAATTGATCCTCAGCGTTTGTATATCATAATAGCTTAGTTCGATATGCGGGCAAGATGGCTCGCCGTCGGCTCAGGCGTCAGCTCTTCTGGTAACCTCGGCGCGCCGCATTCCATCTTCGAAATATAACGAGTTGCGCAGCAAGATTTGAGTGCTAGGAATCAGCTGACATATGTAACGGTGAGCGACTATGACGCTGGACAGTCTAGCATTGGCATTAAACATAAGTCTCGCACTTGGGAAAGTGTGGTGTGTGGGCCTTTGCATTTCACTGGCCCTGATGTCGCTATGCCATGTGTGACATTAAGATATATAAATTGCACAAATCAGGCCATCCGACAGGTATTTCGCTATCTTAACAAGTACCATGATCACGTGTGGCCGCTTGTGTGCGACATACATAAAAGTGGATGGGAGAATGGACAGCTGTGACACAAGCAAACGGCAATAGATGTACAGAGGTGGCAATTTCTTGCAGAGAGGTGGAGTGGTCTGGAGGTATTATGAGAGCATACGCTGATGTAGACGGTGGTTCATATATTTTATCCACTATATTTGAGAACTAGGATGGGAAGAATATAGTATGGGGATTGAGTTTTATATACTTGTCGCGAAACTCTCTGCACCTTATATCTGAAGTCCAATTAATGTAGATAATCTCTTGTTTGGACTTCAATCCTGTATCAATCTTTAATCTTGTCTAATTGTCTCAATTGTCATACCATATTCTAGCTGGGCATTTAGTGCGCAATTGAGGATAATGAGCGTCCTTACTATTGTTGCAAAATCAAAGTTGTCTAAAATCTCGTAGTAGATCCATGCATAAAACTATCGAAGAAAAGGCGCTACATTATGATAAGCAGTATTGTTGTGTTTGGAGAGACAGTTCGTGTTACGTCCGTTGGTTATCGACAATTGCTCTCATTTCACTCTCAACTATTAACTTTAATGTCTCTCACTCTCTGCAGTATTTTAAAAACAAAGACATTATGTTTCTTTGTGATAAAAAATATTTCTTAATTTTATATATATTAATAATTATAAATTTTTTTTCAACTATACAGTGATTAGTTATTTTTAAGAATATATAGTCAAATACATACTTGTCTTTCTTATGACATTGAATGCAATTCTTCAAATTCAATATTGAATATTAAGTGCTCCAATTTTTTGATATATAGCGTATAAATTACTTGAATTCAAGATTTATGTTATAATATAATAGTATATGAGAGAAGATAATAAAATTTGCCCAATAGTTTTTAAAACGAGAAGTTAATTTAATTAAGTTTATTATTGATCCTCTGTTATTCCACTTATATGATTACCTATATATTTTAAAAGAAAAAAAGATTCATGTTAAATAGTTTCTTTGTGGCAGATAGTACAAGATTATTCTCTTTAATTCGCTTTGTTTAGTATCAAAGAAAACTCTTTTTACTGCAATATGAGATCAGTTTCATTTCTTAATTAGGGGGTGTTCATTTTTAAGATGATGTATGCAAAGCTCTGCGTGAAAATAATTAAATTCTCTAATAGACATATTTTATTTTCTTGATCAATGTACTTAATAGAATGATGCAAATGTGGTACTATCTTAATAATTTACACATGTCAAATAATATACATTGATTTTTGATAGGCGGTTATTTGTGCGAGGTGCAATGATGATTTAGAATAGTCAACCATATTAGATCTTAAAAACGTGTCTTGTCTAATTTCTATCAATAGATGACATATGGCCTACTCAATTAGATGCCATTTCTATCCAATATTTAATATTCTCCTCACTTTAACTATTTGCTGTTGCGGTGTTCTCATATTTGTCTAATTTTAACTCTCAGACAAAGAAAAATAAAGAAAGTGATATTTGTTGTATTAGAACGAACTCATTGCCCAAAAGCGTACTTCGCATAAATTTTTAAATTAGAGACTATGCTTCATGATGAGAAGATGCTCATAGAGGAAGAAGTGATGGGTGACATGACTTTGTGATAGTGTATATCAATATAAAATGATCTATTATCTGTTAATCTAATATATGATGTGCAATTCTATTTTTGATACTTGATGAGATTTCCATTGTATTTCCCTCTAGCTCCATTCATTAGTGTTTAACAAATATACAGGTAGGATCTTCTGGACATTCGGTGTAGTACAACTCTTATATGATGAAACCAGTCGTACTTTTCCAACATAAGATTGATATACTCCAATAAAGGCAATAGAGTTTCCTCTCCCATAAGAGTCTACATAAGGAAACTGCGCGCACTAAAGATGAAATATAATTCCACATATAACCATCTATATCTCTTTGTCCTAAACTCTAATAGAACTAGAGTTATGTTCTTAATTTCACTCTGAATGGCTCTCCAGCATTTATTCATGAACTCCCATTGTGTGGTCGGTTCGCTCCGTATACCTGGCATTGTTGTATTACCTCGAACAATCATACGTGAGTTCTCTCCTTTCCCTAAGGAATTTAGCAAAATGTGCATACCACCGGTGAGAGGCATATGACCACCAGTCCTGATGCATTCTGTGAAACATTCCCCTCTCACAAAATAAATACTGCGAAATTCACACAACACAACAAAACCTATGAGAAATTCAAAAGAGACTTGATGTCACTGTCCAAGAATTCAATCCTATATAATAATAAAATCCTATAAAACTTCTTTTAAAAAATTGTTGCTTTGACGCATCCTTTTAGGAAAAAAAATTTAAATATAGATATTATTTAATTTAAAATTTATTTAATAAAATAATATGAATAAAATTAATAAATCATATTATAAATATATATTATTTTTTACAACAAATTATTCAGAAATAACTGAATCTAATAATTTTATTTTTAACACATTAATACTATGTTTTAAAAAATATGACACTTATAATCAACTATTCATATATTACAATTGTAATTTAATTTTTCTGCCTAATATGCTTCAATTATATTCACCATAAATCAGAGATTTTACTCTCAATGACAGCTATTTAAGATCGCTTATATACTCACGATACACTGTGTGCATATATTACAATGTTCGTCAATTATTAGTGCAAAGGCTCGCAATAATGTTTACATATTTCTTTTCATTTATAGGAAAAGACTTATTGCTTGCCTTTTCAAATTTAATAGATTAATTCATCTGTCTTATCAGCATTGTGTATAACCATTTCCTTTCATAATTTAACTTCCATCAATAACCCATAAAAGAAGTTTATATGAGATAATGTATATATTTCTCTAAAGAGTGAAAGTGCCCTCAGTTACTCGTGGGTTTTGATACCTTTGTGAATGTGAATTTGTTATTATATTCCTATATGTGAATGTAGTCATATTAGATTATAATAATATTTCACATGTAAAAAAACCTCACACACAACATACATTTCAGATCAGTAGAGAGCGCCTCATCTAATTTATTTAATTAATGTACCGAGGAGTATGAGGGACCGAAAGTAGAGTCACAATAGTTGATTCAAGTGTCCTAATAGTGAGCCACAACACTGCATAGTTTGTACAATAGTGCGTTGCATGTGCAAAAATTTATAAATGTCGCGCAAAATCGGTTTATGCCTACATATAATATTAATTAATAAGTGAGCAGTTTACTACAATAATCCATATCACTTTATCTCCTGCTATAGACTTCTGCGCAATTAAGGCATCTAACAATTACGTTATTTGCAATGTGATAGTAATTTTTATAAGTAATTTTGGCCATAGATGTTGTGATAGATAGAAGTTTGCTAAATTGTCTCATTTTAATTGTTAGTTATATTTCAAGATATCTCACTATTTTAATAATTAGTATCTTAAAGGAATTATTATTACTTTAAATATAAATTTTAATAATTTTAATATGCCATCCCATCATTATAATATTGTGTACACGATATTACTGGCGCAGTATAGTCACTTGACTTTGGCTATTGCACTTCTCAGCTACAAAGTGAACAACACTACCAAATCTAAAGGAATATCAGCCTTCTTCTACTCAATGTCTCAAGTAGAATAGAGATTTAAATTCCTAAGTTATCTAGGTACATAACAAAAGTTTTCCAATTAAATATAAATGATATCCAGTTGTTGGGCAAGGATTTAAACGATTAAGTCCGACAGCATTCATGGAGCTTTCTAATCCATTACCCATTGAAGACCAAACGTTTTTCATTTGGGCTTTGTAGCCTAGGTTGTTAAGTGAAATCCCGTTGCAACCATACTTAAGAAACATGGAGTAGTACATCCAAAATCAATCTACCAAGTGATATAAGGAACTTCAGCTAGGTTTGATTATTAACACCATAAGCACTTGGCTTACCTTTTCTTTTTCTAACCAAGCCTTACATTTCGGGCAATCCTTTTGGGGAAGTGCCACAGGTCCTTCCTACAGAAATAACATCGTTCCCATTATGTTCCTTCTTGTGCGAATTTTAGAAGAAGAAAGCCTTAATTCACCTTCAGAGGTCCTCCTCATGTCTTCTCATGTTTCTTTTGAAACTTTCTTTTATAGCTCACTTGACCTTTCACATAATTGATGAATGAATTTCCTAGTTTTCTTGAGTCTGATCTCTTCTTGAACCAACATTACTGTGCAATTCTATGCACATTCCATTATCCTTCATCGTGTATAATTCATCTGGAAGGGAACCATTACTCAAGCCGGAAGTGGTAATGAGTTCAGGATGAACTGCACCAGAAAATTTTCATGCACATTCCATCCCAATGATTTCAGTCTTGCATTGCAATATTCGTCATTTCGTAGAGTAGAGAGTAAGTTAACATTTTCCATGTGGTTATACCAAATATTGAACGGAGTTGACAAATTAAAATTTCAATACGAGTATTACCTAAGTACTGTTTTAATTACAATTTCTTAAATTTGAATATTAACCATATCGCCTAATTAATTAAGGTCTTCAACACTCTAATTTCACCTACTTTTCTTTCACAAATTCAAGAGGAAGAGGTTAGATTGCCGAACTCCAATCCATATATAGATAATAGTTTTTGGCAAACGGGAAGTTTATTAAGGCTGTTAAAAAACTGATTTCGCTAGTCAAATAAAAGTTACATTTTGCTTTAATTTGAGGAGGGGAAGTTGGGGTTGGGGACTGACCACGGGAAAGTAGCTGGAGGAATTGTGGTGCCCATGAAGAGAGAATATGGTTGGGACAGGCTTGAAAATAGAGGTCAGATATGTAACATTGTTGATATACAAGACAAGAGAGCCTCAAAGCTTCGCCGCAAAGATTAATTATGTTATTGTGTGTGAAACGTGTCCATGCTTAAAGCTTGGTAAACTCTGTCTTGCTGCTCTTGAAACGAAATATTAGTAATATTGAAAGGCTTGTTGAATACGTAGACGATAAGAGTAGGCTACCAACCTAATACCCTTAACTTCCCTTTCTAACTTCCAACTTCTTCCTTCTCTTCCATTTCATTCCTTGTGCCCAACACCCATGTTTCCCAATTTACCCTCCCACCCATAGCTTTTCTATAGAATATACAGCAACCATGAATGAATTCCATTATAGAAGACTTAGCGTTATTGTTGATTGAAGTCGAGATGAACAGATAAAAAAAACAAGAAATATATGCGCAATAAGGTCTTTGCATCACCATTTTTACGCTAATTTGTTTTTTCATCTGTTTATCTTTTCTCCAACCAATAATGCATGATTGCATGTGTTGTTGATAAATTTGGCTTTGTCAGGCAAATTTGTAATTTCTGATATGGATATGTGATTAATTAATAGAGTAGATTAATTACCAAAGTCAAACCTATAAGGGAAAAAATGTAAGTTGACAAGTTTGAGAGAAGGCAATGGAAGGATGCATTGGCTTATATAAAACCGAAGGCATCGTGCCTCTTTTCTCTTGTGGTGTAGTCCTATATAATATATCTTACGTAGAGGCAAAGTTGATAAACAAACAAAGCGCAAAGACGATGAGCTACTTTCGCGGCTGCCACGCCCTTGTGA